>PVJX010000237.1:151770-298578 GCA_004027295.1 Dolichotis patagonum | reverse complement strand
GTGCTCCCCATGATCAAATCATCACCCAAAAGCTCCATCTTGAACCTGAGACTTTAGGTCTCATAATAGGACCCCACAGAAGAGGCGATTAGATACCTTACCCAGGCTGCCATAACCTTTATCCTCCCTACTCTTCCCAAAGCATGTTTTCTTTCCTGCATTATCTCCCTGCCCAGCTCCCTCTGACTCATCCCTTAAAGCAGAGACTCACCTCCTCTGGTGAGTCTTCCAGAACCTCAGACTTTGCTCCAGGACACTCCCCACTGGTTCATGTTTCTCCTTGAAGGCATTTATTGTCAGCTCTGCCTCCAAACTCTACCCTTGTACACACAAGTTTCCTTTAAAGTGCCAAAGAAACACTCTAAGAGAGGGAAAGAAAGAAACCAGTCCTGAAGGAGTGAAATTTTCAGGGCCTGAGAACAGTCTGGAGTATGGTGAATTCACAGAGACCTGCTGAGTATGTGAGTATATTCACAGGTACCTGCTGAGTACAAAAGGGGATTCTCAAGCACTCTAGCCATAATTTACAATCAGCTAAATTGCTCTAAAATGGTAATTTTCTGATGCTTGTTTCTTTTTTTATTCCCCAAAGGAATAATCTTCCAGTAACCTCTGTTCAGGGCCCAAGCTCAAAACCCTACTGCATTCTGCCAAAGAATCCTTTCCATACTGCTTGCATTTACTGTGGAATAGAAATGATTCATAACTTGATCATCCCTTCCTGTCAGACAATATAAAGTTTTAGTTCATCTTAAAGATTAATTTTAAACTTAAATTAGTTCCTTAAATTAGTAGAATGATATTTAAAATAATCTTTTTTCTATTCTAATCAAGATTAACAAACCCTACTCATGATTTAAAATTTTATCTTTTTGCACTATTAATATCTTGAGTTAAATATTTATTATCAATATTAATGAAAACTAAAAATTATTAATTGTACCTAAATTACAGTTAAGTCAAAATTTTCCAAACTAATATGTAATATTAAAACAAACATCACTCTTTTGAGCTCATAATTACAGAGACAGTCAATGTATTATTTATCTAGAATATTCATTCAACCATATTATAATGTATTAATCTGTAGGGAAAACTCAGTTACCAAAACTGTGAGTTTATCCTTGAGCACCTAGAATAAATTCTTTGCTCCTCTATCCACTGCAACAGCAAATGACAGTGACAAGATTTCTGATGTTTGCTACTTGTAACTGGAATGCAATTATGAAAGGACCAGTTATGGAAAGGACCAATTATGACATTGGACAAGACCAATTATGAAAGGACTCCCCATTGGTTCATGTTCATTAGAGACCAACAAAAAGCAAAGATTTGGGGGAATTCTGAGAGCAGCAAGTGAAATCAGGATAGTTTCTGAGTTACTTTTTCATTGCTGAAACAAAATGCACGACACAAGGTAAAGGAAAAGTTTATTTTAGATCACATTTTGTAGAGAGTTTAGTGTACAGTTGGCTGGCTCCAAGGCAGGGTAGCATGGCCGAGCAGCAAGGCAGAGGAGAAAAAGTTCATGGCTCGACAAGTAAGAAGCAGTGTGCCTTCTTTCTTCTTTCCCTTTTTATTCCATCCAGTCTGCAAGCTTAATGGTTGGTGCCACCCACACTCAGGGTGGGTCTTCCTGCTTCAGTAAGTCCATCATCGGTAAGTTCACACCCAGAACTATGCTACACAAATCAGAGAATTAATCCAGTATCACATATCCATGGTCCAGTCTCCTCCCAGATGCCCCATTATGAGTGCATGAAGTTTGGGGGGACATCTAGGAACCATACAGATAGATAGGTTTTGTCCCCTCTGAGAACTGGTAACTGCAAGGAGTCCAGGCAGAAGGTCAGAGGAGTTGAAATAGCTGAAGCCCTGTGAACTCGTGAACTGCCTTGCAGAGCTCTTTTCCAGAACGGGGTCTGCATGGAGCAGAAAATTCAGGGAGTGGAGCCAGAATTGACAAATACAGGGATAGCACAGACAGGGAGAAGGGGAGCTCCAGATCCCAGTGGGATGAGATCTGGATGTCAAGAACTCAGAAAGCAAGCTGCACCGACTCAACAGAGAAGGCAGCCCTGCAGAGGCAGCACAGCTTTCCCGAGCATTCCCTAATTGGAAAGTTCTGAAGAATGAATTTCACTTAAAAACGAACAAACAAGTGTGAACATCAATTCCCACACAAAATGACTGCACGGGAGAAAAACAATAAAGGGCAGAATAAATATTCCGACAGAAGTCAAAGCATGACAGAAACATGAGATCACAAACAGATTAAAAACTAAATTACTAAAAACAATTACTATTTAAGAATCAACTAAAACGACACAACACAAAGGCTAAATAACATTTACAGGAATGCAAAAATGAGATAACAGAGTTCATGAAAGAATTAAAAGCCTCCCTAAAATGAACATCACTAATCTCTATTACAAATGCACTTAAAAAACAGAAATCAAAGAAAAGTTTGTATCAAAATTAAAGACTAAATTTTAAGGAATGCAAAGATGTTAATAAACAAGGGACAATGTCTGAAAAGAAATAGCAGATTAGAAATGAAAATAATTTTAAATTAAAAAGAAATGAAAAAATATAAAAAAAGATTTGTGAAAAAGAAATGAATATTGAAGATAGGCAAAGAAGGATTAAGCATGCAGATAATAGGAGTTCTTCAAGAAGATAATCAAAGTAAAGGAAGGAAACAGTATTAAAAACATAATTCAAGAAAAATTCCCTGAAATAAACATAAGAGATATGAGACTAGTTATTGAAAGAGCATACTGCACATTTGAGACTGCTGACTCAGAATGACCAATAGCAAAATGTAGTTTAGTAAAATTACTGAGTTTAAAATATAAAGGCAAACAAAAACTTTGGGCATTTATGGGAATAAGGAAAAAAACAATTAGATAATCTTGAAATTTTACCTGCAACATTTCACACCAGAAGAAAATGGAGCACATCATTAAGAATTTGAAAGGAATGATAAACCAAAGACTTTACAGCGAGCAAAATTGGCTGTAGTATATGCACACAGATTATTATAGACTTTCAAGAATAGTGAGCCCTTCTCATTAGCTCTTCCCGAGGAGTCTAATAAGAATGAGCCTCAGATGATCGGTCATCAGCACTGGAATGATGGTGATGAGTATAAAATGCATCTTTCCAAGATGAAGTGGGCACTAACAAAGAAAGATTGTGGGAAGCAGTGGAAGTGTACTCTGCAATATAGATACAGACACCTCTCTTTTAGAACGGCGAGAGAAGGGAGAGACTATATACTCCAAAGCAATTTTAAACTCACTCATGGTAGTATTAGTACTGTTATTCTGAGACTGTTCTGTGTTCAGCTTGCATAATGATAAGGCATATTAATTCAATCATTCCTGATATCATTGGCCACCAGGATTCTTGGTACTGAAAAAGCAGGTATAGTGGCATATCAGATATCACCCCCAACTTTATAAAAATGAAGAAAGAGGAGGGAAAGAAGATGGAGATGAAGACAAAGAGGATGACAATGAGAAGGAAAGAAGGAAGAAAAAAGGAAGGAATGAAGAAAGGAAGAGAAAGCAAGCCAGGAAGGAAAGGAGGAAAATATTTTATAGATATAGTAAAGGGACGAGAAGAGGTTATTCAAATCTCTGTAGTCTTGAATTTGGAATGGGTGATCAGCATGAATGCAGAAAAATTATTTATCTTTATCAGAATATTTGCTGATACTGATAAAGATATTTATCTTTATTCTGATTTTTGGAAAGATCTAAAAATAATAGCTATTCTTATGACCATAACCATCCCTAGAGCTCATATGATTATCTTGAAATACAGTTTCTCATGTAAATCAGTGCATCTTAGAGAAATGACTGACTTCAAAACAAAAACAGGATTCAAGCTGGGTATAGTGGCTCACATGTGTGATCCCAGTACTCCGGGAGACTAAGGCAGGAAGACTGCAAGTTTAAGCCCAGTCTGGGCAACTTTGTGACTTATCAAGATACTGTTCCAAAGTAGGGGAGGCAGGACGGAGGAGGTAGTTCAGTGCAAAGGCCCTGGGTTAAATCCCCCATAAGCACTCTCCTTGAAAAAGACCTCAACAAGAACAAACAAACAAACAAAACAGAGGTGGAATGTAGCTCAACGGTAAAGCACCCACCTCGCATGGACAAGGTACTAGGTTCAGTCCCCAGTACTACAGAAAAACAAACAAACAAAAATCAAAAGCCAAGGTAAAGCCTAGAGAAAAATTTCCTTTTTTGAAAGCTGAAGCCTAATTGCAAAACAAAGAGTGAACAAAACTTCTAGGAACATGTGTCTAGTACCAGAATGATCTTTCACTCAGTTTCACCAGCTCTGTGTTGCCTTTCCAGTCTGTAGAATGAGAAATTTACACACACAGCTCCTACTCCCAGGACAGGATTAAGCCAAGTTTCTTCAACAAAACAAAAATAGATTTCTCTTTTACCTACCCCTGACTGTCAGATTGGTCTGAGTTCTTTAATTTCCTTAGAAAAGTGTGGCTCAGTTTGGTTACTCAGGGTCACCCCTGCTGGATAGATTTGAACCATGCAACAGCTCCCAGCTTCAAACTGATGATGAATGAGTCTGATAGGTTTGGTGAATATGCCATGCAGCCTGAGACCCTGGCCCTGCTCGCCTTGCTATCTTCCTAAGAAGTGGGTTGACTACTTTTTTTTGCACCTTGTGCCAGCTTCCTGTGCCTCTACCACAAACACCAGGCCCTTCAAAACTGTCTAGCTTGAACTTAACTCTGTACCCTCTTCCACCACTGAAGTCAGAAATAAACCTTAAGGAGAAGCAAATAGCACAGAAACAAGGCAAAGCTTTGCTTTGCTTTTCTGGAGTCAGCAGCATGTCTGCCTGCGCTTAACTATGCTTGCCAAAATGACCAGAGCCCTGCCAGCCTATATGCCTTTGATGCTGCCATGCCCAAACTGTAGTCAGTGCAATGTTGATTGTGAAAAACAAGAATGCCAGTGTTGTCCCGAGAAGATGGACTTGTACCTTTACAACATACCTCCAAAGGGACAAGATGTTGTGCTCTTAAGCCTCCCTAATGGTGGGAGGAATCCAGAGCCCCAGTTCGCAGCATAAGCGCAGCATGGCATTTATTTATTGACGCCTCAATGAATAAGAAATATACCCTATAGTACAGGTATTATAAGTATATACCTGTGTACATACAAAATAAATGACAACATATAATACCACATAAGTTTAAGTTCTGATTTCTGCGCTGTGGTAGGAGTATATATAGCTGAGCTGCAAAGGCTCTTGCACAAAAAAATGTGTTCTTAAAAGCTGAACTATGTCCTTTGCCCACCGCCTACCATTTCAGCTGTGCCTCTTCCCAGCTCATCACGCTCAATTCTCCAGAGTCTTTCTTCTGAATCTAGAACCTGATTGTTGTACTTTCTCTGTTCTTGATTCTAAATACGATGTCCCCAGGTGTTCAGAAGGCCTACCTGGTCTATGTGTTTGTTGGCTTATTTCCTGTACCCTTTGTAGGATAAGCCCTTCAGAGCATAAACCTTCGTCACTGTCTCATCACCTTTCTCTGTCACACCCCATTTTTCATCTCCTCATGTCTGTGAGTTACAGATTGTCCCCTCTGTCCTTACAAATCCTGGGGAGCTTGGAGCTGGGGGTCCTGACTGCCTTGGTCTTCTCAGTTGGGGACCTCCCATCTGTCTTTCAGCTCCTCAGTCACCCTTTCTTTTCATTTGCTTGCAGGATACAGCCTCTTACAGAGTGTGTTTGGTCAGGTTCTCTAGGAGTAGAGACAGAGGTGGGAAATTGTGTTTAGCCTTGCACCAAGGCCTAGCTCAGGAAAGAGGAAAGAGGGAGCACGAAACAGGGAATTCCAGCGTGAAGCGGTTATCCTAAAATCCAGCTTAACCTGTACCCACACAGCTGTCCCACCTGCAGGCAGGAAGTCTTTGTCCTGGGACTGCCAGCCTGTCACTGGCCTTGACATGTGGTGCAGTGGAGCAAGACCTCCCAAGGGGCTGTCAACCCACTGCAGCTGGGGATGGTGGCACTGAGTGATACCCCATCAATATCTACTTTGATGAGTTTACCTAAGTACAAGCATTCACAGGACAGTTGACATAAAGCATCCTCTGCACCCTGTCTGCCAAGCCCCTGATAGGAAGAAATAACAAAAACTTGGTCTCTGAGTGGCAAATAAGAAATATGTAGGAAACAGCCCAAATCAGTATCTCAAAGTTCATGCTGTGGCAGCAAATGCTCAATGAACGTTAGTTCTCAGCTGTAGGTGTACCAGTTGCCTGTTATAAGGGACACAGAGCCAGGGGCTTCCTTCCTGCCTGATCAAGAGCCCAACAGCTGCCCTAGCCAGTGTGCCAACTCATGTGGCTCATGGGCATTCAGCTCAGTGAGTGGGATCAAGATGATCCCTTTTCCCTGCAGCACACTGGCCTTGCTCAGCTCCTTCTTTTACTCCTTTCCCAGCAGCAAGAAGACCTGGAAGTACAGATTTCATAGCCCTAGGAAATCCCACTCAAGTGGTGCTGTTCTTGCAGAATTTCTCTGTTACTATTTTTGCTTGCAAAAGGAAAAGACAAAAATTACAGATGCCTAAAATATACCAGGAGCACCTGTTTCAGTGTTTTATTCCACTGATTAAAAAAATTAAATGAACTTTAGAAAATGAAGATCTGTTTAAAACTGGATTCATCAAGAATAGGAATTGTGTGCACATTGTGATTCATCTAGAGGGGGCTTTTGTACAAATGTTGGAGCATCCAGTGTCCAGCATGCAGCATACATATGGGTCAGGGCAGAAATTAAGAGCCAGGAGGCCCAGGCATTTCATTTCTAGGGATTTCTCTCCTTATATGGAGAGTCCCTAAACTGTACTGAAGTCAGCCTGGTCCTGTACTCTCTTGGTCTCTGCAAGAGAGTGAAAACTGTTGAAGAGTAGGTGTAGCCAGTGCCTTGGGCTCTCAGTCAGATGTGGTCTGGAACCAGACAACCCTGGTAGGTGCTGTAGCCTGGATTCCTTTTACTGCCATGCCTCCTCCAGTCCAGCAGAACAGCTTTCTAATTCATGTGTTATTGAGCATGCCACTTCCTGCTTATAACACCCAATTCAGCCTGTTCATAAGTCAGAATCCAGGTAGCTTAGCCTGGTCCCCAGGGTGCTTCAGGAAACAGCCTCCCACCCCAAATCTGAGATCCTTTTAAGGATGTGGAACCTCAGGGACCTATAATGAATGCATGTACACACACATATATAAACACAAACACACACACATAGTCACACTGTCCAGTCCATATCTTAACCCATTGTTTGTTGCTATAACTAAATTCCTGGAGCTAGGTAATTTACAAAGAACAGATAATTATTTGGTTCACAGTACTAGAGGCTGGAAAATCCAAGAACCTGGCAATGTAATTCGCTTAGCATTTGATTGTGAACTCCAAAGTGCTTGCATGTTTCCACTTCTATGACACTTCTGGTGGATATAGGTCTCACAGTTTCTTTCTTACACCTGCCTTGCTTCTTCTTTGAAGTTTCCCTTAGATGATCCAGTTAGTCTCCAAACTTCTGGGGTCTGCATTGCACCTTTGGTTTCACATTCAAAACTTCATACACTGCCCTCTAAGGGACACACTTCCTGACCTCCTAGACCTTTTGAAATCAAGGTGGAAGGCTTTTTAACCTCAGAACCTTTACAATCTACATGCACCTAAAACCAGCACAAAGTGGATACTGCCAAGGTCTTCTGCCAGCTGGATCAGTAGCCAGGCTTCCCTCTCTCTTGGCTGTAGGGGTTGTGTGCCTGCATCACTGAGCACTCTGATTCCAATTCTAAGGAACAAATTCTATATGCTGCCACCATTCTGGAACATGGTGCTCTGTGGCTTTCTCCTTAAAGCAAAGTCTTGCATTTTTGCAGTTTTGAGGCTGCATAGGGTGGAGACTTGCTGCTTTTTTGATGCCTTCAGGCTATCTTTTCTATACTCCTGTTTATTCTCAGCAATCGAGACTTTCTCAGTTCTATCTTTCCAGACCACAGCTTTATGGCAGCTTCCTTTCTGGTCAACTTACAATGTTTTAAATCATCCTGTTGGACTCTTTGCTCTTGATTTATAACATAAGTCTGGCTAAAAGTCCTCAACAACAGCCATGCCACAGCCTCAACCTTTGACTGCCTTGAAATTTCTTCTACCAGATTAATTAGTCTCCTATGCTTAATATTAGTTTCAGGCAGTCTCTCAACATGAGAAAAATGCAAACAAACTTTCTGCCAAGTCATAGCATACATCATCAGGAATCCAACAACCTGTGTTGTTATTCTTCCTAGCAGAAACCTACCAAATCTGGTCTTTACCAGATTTCTGGTCTTCTGAACTCTGACCAGAATTTCCCTTGGAGAACAGCTTAAAGTATTTCAGGGCTACTCTTTTAGATGCCATCTCTGAAACTTTCCAAACTCTTCCCACAAGCTATAACCAAAGGCCCTTAAACCACATGATTAGATATATTCACAGCAACAATCCCACTTCGCTGGTACCAAATTCTGTCTTGGTTACTTTCATTGCTGAGAAAAAATACCCAACATAGAAAACTAAGAAAGGAAAGGTTTATTTAGCTCACAGTTTGTGGAGGTTTTAGTCCATAATCAGGTAGCTCCAAGGCAGGGTGGCATGGCACAGGGGCAATACTTCAAAGCAGCAGAAGACAGTCAAAGCATCAAGAGCAAAAAGTGGGGAGAATAAGCCTGTTTTTCTCCTTTATATTGTACACAGGCCACAGCCCACTCCAGGGCTCCAGCACTCACACCATCTCCTTGCCCTCCTCTTATAAAGTCTTAGGATGTTTAGAAAGTAAAGACTCTATCAACCATTACAATAACTAAGTAAAACTGTTTTCTTTTTTAGAAGAGTCAACTATGTTTTCAAATATTAAGCAAATAATAGTATTGGTAATACTGCATTGGTGAAAATCTTGAGGGTATTGGGAGAGTGACTTGTTTTTTGGATATTTATCCCAGTTTTGTGAATCCTATCTTGACACATACACCTCCACTTCACTGTTGCCAGCTCCCAGGAATGGGCACAGCTCTTTGCCATCACTGTGTCCCCAAAGCCTAGCACACAGTCTACCATGCCCAGTGGCTGCCCTGAGCTGGCCCCTGAGCTTGGTGTGTTCCAAGGCCTTTCTCACACCTGGCACACATCTTACCTGACTCAAAATTGATTTCCTCATTGTCTGCAGTCCTTATCCTTGGATGATGTACAAGCAGGGATAATATGTTTCCTCCCTGCATCTCACTGCTAGCACTCACTTTACGGGTTGAGCTTGGATTTCTGAGGCAGCTATGCAGAGCCTGTCTTAGAGCCCAGGCACGAACTGGGGAAGACAAAGCTCAGCAATAGCATGCAGAAGGCTTATCTACAAAAATTTTAAGGTTTCATCTTGTCCTTTTATAGGAGTAAGTCTTGCATGATGCCTAGCTTTCTGGGGCTTGTGTAGCTTCACTAAAAGGTTAAATGGGATTAATACTGGTTTTCCAACATCACTTGACTACATCCTTGCACAGGACAGATCAGTGGGTCCTCAAGACAGGGGACAAGAACTTGTATCACGCTGACAGGTCATGCCTTGCGTGGACTGCAGCACCAGGTAAGAATACTGAGTTGCTCTAATTACCTTGGTTATTCACTCAGTCATGCACTCACTCACTCTTTTGTTCAGTAAACATTTACTGAGATCATATTATTGAAAAGTTTCTGTACTTCAAAAGAAATCACCATCAGAGTGAAAAGAAAACCCACAGAATGGGAAAGAATTTTAACCAGCAACCCCTTAGACAAAGGACTTATATCAAGAACATATAAAGAATTGAAAAACATCAACCCCCCCCAATTCAAAGACCCTCTCCCAAAATGGGCAGCTGAGATGAACACACAGTTCTCAGATGAAGATATACAAATGGCAAACAAATAAATGAAGACATGTTCACCATCACTGGTCATTCGAGAAATGCAAATTAAAAAAACATTGAGATATCATCTCACACCGCAAAGAATAGCTGCCATCAAGAAATCAACTGATAACAAATGTTGGTGAGGCTGTGGGGGAAAAGGAACACTGCTCCACTGTTGGTGGGAGTGTAGACTGGTGCAACCACTATGGAAATCAGTATGGAGAATTCTCAGAAGACTAGGAGTGGAAGCTCCATTCAACCCAGCTATTCCCCTCCTGGGTATTTTCCCAGAGAAACTGAAAAGTTCATATTACAGTGATATATGTGCACCCATGTTCATAGCAGCACATTTGTAATATCTAAATCTTGGAAACAACCAAGATGCTCATCAACCGCAGAGTGGATGAAAAAGATGGGGTATTTTTATACAATGGAATATTACTCATCTGACCCACTGTGTTACATAATCCCAACTTGTTCTATTGTTAATGTATAAATCCAGCCCAAACTGCTTTAATAATAATAAAAAAGGTCATCCATGACTCATAACTGAAAAGTCCAGGGTGCAGATGGAGCCTATCTTTCCTAGATCCAATAAAAACCTTGAATTAGGGTCAATGGATGGGTCCTTGAATTCAGTGTTGGGGCTAGAGACATGGCATTGCCTGGCTGGATCTGGGCCATATGATAACACTTAAAGGTGAGGGATCTGCATCCTGAATCTCAAGGAGTAGAGTGGGAAAGGTGGTATATGAGTTTTCTGGAGCTTCCATGATAAGTATAGCCTGAGGACTTGGACCACAGACAGTCCCATGAAGCACTGGAGGCTGGAAGTCCAAGGTGAAAGTGTCAGCAGGGTTGGTTTTCTCTGAGACTTCTCTCCTTGGTCTGTAGGTGGCTGTCTTCTTACAGACTCCTCATGAGGCATTCCTCTGTGCATGTGTCCCTGGGGTCTACTTGGGTGTCTAAATTTCTTCTGATAATGATACCCATCAGTGTGGTTTAGAGCTCATTCTAATGATCTCATTTTACCTTAATTGCATGTTTAAAGGCCCTATATCCAAATACAGTCACATGCAGAGGTTAAGGGGATTAGGGTTTTGATATACAAATTTTGGAAGAGTACAGTTCAGTTCATAATAGTGGATCCCCAAAGGACAATGGAGATAAGGTTACCTAAGGAAGCAGGCAAAGAACAGACAAACCCAACAGCCAATAGATATCCAGTATAATTCCCAAACATCAGTTCACATTCCCAGAAAAGTAAGAGGGAGAAGGAAGTATCTCTCTCTACTGAGTCTAAATTGAGAGGCTGCAAGAATACCACAGTCTACAGCTCAAAGAAGGGACCTTTGAGATCATCTGCCACCAATCCATGACAATAACAACTCCATTTATGAGCCTGGACTCTGACTTCTTTAGCTTCCACTTCTTTCCTCATAATGCTTTTGGCATTCTCTATCTTTCTGGACACATAAAGCATATTTATAATACTGTCTTATCAGTTAATTCCATTAGTCCTGTTATTTCTGTATCTTTTTCTCATGTTTCCCCCTGGTTAAAAGCTAATTTTTCCTTCATCGTTGACATATAATTTTTTTATTGGATGCTGGGTTTTTGTAAATTATATACTGTTGGGTACCGGATTTCACTGTATTCTTTAAAATAATCTTGGACTTTGTTCCAGCATGCAATTAAGTTACTTGGGCTCAACTTAATCCTCTTGAGCTTTGGTACTTACCAGAGCAGCCCTTGGTTTAGAGCTGAGTTAGGCTTTCTGTGGGAGTATGATCCTTAGGAAGACCTTGCCTGATACCCTATGTCATGAGTTTTTTCCACAGTGGCTTCAGGGGACATATAACACCATGTGAACTCTAAGAATTTTTCTGGGCCTGGTTCTTTTTGGTGCTCTTTTAGCTTCCAGCCTCATGGAGCTCCACTCCACATATGCATAGGTCAGTATTTAGCCAGACACAGGGCCACTCTTCTGCAGATCTCTGGACTTATCTCTGGTGTAAATAGCTCTCACCTTCTGGAATGCTAACCTGAAAATCTTGGCAGCCTTGAGTTCTCTTGCTCCAAAATCTGTCTCACTTCGGTGAGCTCCCATCCTACACTGCATATCAGTAACTGTCTCCACAAACCAGGCTTGGTGGCATAAAGGGTAGCTTGTTTTTTCCTTCCAGGGATCAAAGTCCTGTATTACCTGATGTCCAATAGAGGAAAATAATGTTTCTTCTGGAGTCCTTTCCATGGTAAGCTTTGCTATCATTGTTTCATAAAATCTTCACAATACCCCAGAAGGCAGACTTTTAAATATGGGGACCCAGAGTGGTCAGGTAACTTTCCAGAGGGATAGCTGCCAAGGTGTGAGATAAGTTTGGATTGTCATCATGATTAAATCATGGAGGGTGACTGGGTGGTAAGGGTGCTAAATTCATTAATGGATTAATCTATTGATAAGCTTATAGATGAATGGGCTATTAGGAGGTAGAGCCTAGTTGGAGGAAGTAGGTCACGGGGTATGAGCCATGAATGGTGTACCTTTTCTGTGGCTTTCTTGCCCTGAATCTGCTTTCTGACTAACAAAGGTGAACAACTTTCCTCTGCTTGTCTTCAACCATGTTGTTTCTGCCTTGAAGCCAGGGATCACGGACCCTGTGGTGGATTGGCAACTGGTAGTCAATTTAATACCCAGATGAACTGAATCAGATGATGCTGGGTTTGGAGGGATCACCTGAAGATTGTTGCCAACATAAAAAGAACTGAATAGGAAAGTGTGGTGGTGTTCGTTCTCCTGCTGCCACGGGTTCTCTTGGAGGAGCTCATCAAGCTTCTTTCCTGATATGAACTTGGCTGTTCTCATCATCAGAGGAACTGGGGACCTTGTAGTTTCTGAGGATGGCTACAGTTCACTTGAGGGGAGCTCTGGTCCTTACTTTGAGCACTGTTTCCTGGTTCCACTGCAGAACTCTCAGCCTACCGGTACAGATCCTTCATCCAGCTGGCACAGACTTCTTAGCTTCCACCACTGACTTTAGGTCTTTCCAGTGCAGATCCTTGCAACAGACTTGCATGAGTCACTGTCGTGGGTTCTAGGTCTCCAGTTGGACTTGTGGGGGACACTGTCATGGGCTCTAGGTCTTCATCTGGATTCACGCAGAACATTGTGGTGGGATTCAAGCCTTCAGCTGGATTCCTTGGGTCTTAAGATTGTGGACAGATCTCCTGCACTTCCTCATGTGACTCTTTGACTATTACAAAATAATTTTGTAAATTATGAGTCCTGTATTAAATTGTTTTAGATGCAAACCCTGACAACAACAGACCCTATATCAAAATAAACCGAACTTTAAGTCAAAATAAACCTTTTCTCCTTTAAATTTTAAGTGTCAGGAGTTTTGTCCCAGCAAGAAAAAGCTGACAGAAGCTACCCAGCACACAGTAGTGGGCATCCGAGAGTACACAGCCCCAAGGTGTGAGGCCTTGCAACCTTTAATTTCAGAATGCTCCTTTTGCAGGTGTTGTGGTCCCCAGCTCCAGAGCTCACTGTTTTGTGTGCACAGTGTGGGAAGGACTGCTTGATCTATATTTATATGCACTGGCATATTTGTCCATGGGGCACCCTGACACAGCATGTAGTATCCTCTACTTAACAGAAGTTTAATGCCCAGGATCTGCCTTAATAATCTTCACAGAGAATGCTGATGAATGCCCTGTGGGTGTTGAGGCAGAGTTCAGGCTATTAGCATGAGGCCAGACCCAGTGACTGTTTTAGATTTTTAAATCTCAAGTCTCTCTTTCCTCCATATTGACTTTGTACTATTAAAAAATCACCTAGACTGAACAATTTTACCTGATCTTTTGTTTTAAAGTAAATAACAAATGTGATGACAATTCATTTCTAAATATCCACCATGCATTTCTAAAATACAAGGGCATTTTCCATGATAATATGACTATCGCATCTAAAAAAGTAAACAATAATTTAGTATCCCCTGATACTGGTCTAACATTCAAATTTCCCTCTTGTCCTAACATCTTTTAGGGTTGGATCATTAGAAGCAATATCTAGTTAGGGCTGAACCATTGATAGGCAAAGC
Organism: Dolichotis patagonum; assembly: GCA_004027295.1. NCBI lineage: Eukaryota > Metazoa > Chordata > Mammalia > Rodentia > Caviidae > Dolichotis > Dolichotis patagonum. The sequence continues at coordinate 284,495 of PVJX010000237.1, read as the reverse complement.
TCTATCCTGGAAGCTACTTATTGCCCCTTACCCCCACACCTAGTGCATTTGAATGCTGTATTTCTTTTCTCTTTTAAAAATCTAGAACAGTTCTTCCCTCACCCACTCCTTGTTCAGTAATACTGACTTGGTGAAGAGATCGGACCACTATCAGAAAGCTCTACTTTCTACTTTAGTCCTGACTACATTTCTTAAGTCTTGTCAATTGCTTCTCAATCTCCTCTCTTTCTGTAAACCAGGTCACACATTTTGGTGCTGTGAACACTGTGTATTGTGACCACATGCGTGATCATCAGATCATCAACAGATATTATGCCCAGATCTGCCACTGGGTCAGAGGGGCAGCAACCAGCTGCCTCACAGCAAGACTGTGCTCCTCCCCTTTCAACTGGCAAGCAATCTGTTCTCGAACCATTTTGGGGGTATAGAATCTTTTTTTTTTTTTTTTAATTTCAAAAACGAAAACAGAAAAAAAAGAATAGGAATGATACAGAATTTCAAAAAAATAGTAGGAAATTAACCCTAGTTAATATATTGCATATTGTTATCTTAGACGTAGTTGTTCAGGTTACAAGATTTAGGCACAAAAAAATGATCAAACAATCAGACAGTGAAAGCACAAACTGTTTTTTTGGATGAACTAACAGAGATCAGTAGTACAGCTATCGATCTTGTGTATATATATATATATATATATACACATATACATATACCTATGTATATGTATACCTGTATACATATAATCTTTTCCCTTCTTCCTTCTCTCCTTTCCCCTATTGGGGTATATAATCTTTATATCTCTGCTCTCTTCTCATCTGCTCCCCTCCCAACATATTCCTATTGACTCATGGAGCCTTCTGGTATCTCTACCTAGCAAGATTTTTGCTGAATTTACCTCCTGGGTTTTCATGGTGAATGCATAAAAAAAATTCAAATTAAAAAACTGTCATAATTTAAAATCATAATACCATTATATTGATGCACAATTTTGCCATATCTTCGTGGGGGTTGCTAGTCTGAACTCCTACTAATGGCCTACTGGGAACTCCAGCATTCTTGGGTGGTCTGCGGGTCCTGGCTTGTTGCCCTGTGGTTACATAAGCTTGGAACTGGGTGTCAGCTCTGATTCCAGGAGCCTTGGATGTTGTAGCCAGTTGGCACAGGTACCATGCCTGGCAGGTGTGGCTTACAACTGTGGCCAAGCCATGTGAGGAGTTCAAAGTGACACCTGGCCACAATGCCCAGGCCCTTGGAATGGGCCAGTCCTGAGCTCATGCAAACACTACTGATTTGATTTAGAGCTGCAAGACGACACTCCAGCCTGAGCCAGCCAAAGAATACTGATGAAACTTCTTAGAGCTTTAAGGACAGTGGCCACATGCCCAAGTTCTCAGCCATGCTTGAATATACATTGCAAAGTTGGAACCGAAACTGTATTGTCTCAAACACAGGGATTATATTCCTCCTGGTGTTTTAAGTCTGATTTATAAATTCATTCTTACAAAAGTATACACATTCATCATGAGTCATTTACGTATTCAGCACATCATTTTTATCAGAGCAAAAGGGGCAACTGTTCTAGAAAATATGAACCAGGAGGTTAAGACAATAAAGAACCTGGAAGGAGTGTGAGGCAAAGGGCAGGCCAGCCACAGTAATGCTGCCTTACACACAGTCACATTATCTCCTGTGGCGCTCAGGATGACCCAGGAGGTTGGTATTGCTACCCCTAGTAGATGTGTAGGAATAGCAGAACAGTAGAGTTTAGAAATAGGAGAATGGTCACATTGCTGGCCACAGAAAGGCAGGCCTCTGCTCTTTCACTACAGCATGTTATTTCCCTCCAGTGTAATCTCACAAACAGAATTGAAATGAGGCATAGAAGAGAGTGTGAAGTGTCACCAAAGTTTGTTATTCTGATTTTCTTTGCAGAATCCAAATCCCCAGCAAGACCTACAAGTCCCTTCTATCTCTGCAGCCTATTTATCTCCATGCTTTAGCCATATTGACCTTTCCTATTTATCTCCATGCTTTAGCCATACTGACCTTTCCTATTTATCTTCATGCTTTGGCTATATTGACCTTTCTGTTCCTTGAAGAATTTATGTTCCTTCCTATCCCTTTGCACATGCTGTTCTTCCTCTAATTCACCTAATTGGTTTCTGCTTTTGAAGTCTGAGCTTATAGAGTTTTTCAAGCAAGCTTCTCTGACCTAGAATAGGTCAGGCCAGCAGGCCATTCATCTTGGGCACCCTACTTCTCTCTTTAGCACCTTCATAGTCGCTTCTCCTTTGAGGGGTCTGAGTCATCAAGCCAGAGCCACAGGATCTGAACCCCTGCGGTTTCTGATTTCCACAGAAATCTTTAATTGAATGCTTAAAACTGTGCGGGACATGAAGTTGAAGCTAGGCTCTTTCTTCTGTGGGATTTAAAGCCCTTATCAGAAATAGAAGGCCTGTAACTTTCTATGAATCTGTGGCACCCACTGTCTTCTTGGCCCTCTCACCTAGAAAAATGGAAAGCTCCTCAGTCATCCCAGAATGTTTATTTCTGCTATAACGTGGGAAGGGTGCTGAAACTCCCTGGCTCAGGGTGGCTCCCAGGGCAAGGGGTGTGGCCTTCTCTACAGCAGCTGGTGGCCCTGCTGCTACTCCTAGTTTATGTGAAGACTCTGGCCTTTCCAAAGTCGGTGGCTGGCCCAGATAACTCTGTTCCTGGTCTCCCATCCCCAGTTCTACCCAATGGAGAGCTGCATCCTTTTTACCTTTGTTTCTTCACCTCTCAATGGTTTCCAGGCTACAGGAGTTGCTATTGTTTCTTGAGGGAATGAGAGGACACCTAGTTACTACAAGATGGAACTACCTTTCCTCTATCTAATGGGCTGCCTTCATTCTGAAGCTAAATTCCTTTCCTTTATCTTGGTTTTAAACTATTCTTTTTGAAATTATAGTGAAGTGGGTGTGTGCGTTATTTTACATTTCCCTTGAAGAAATCTCAAGTCATCCACTGCTACTTGCACAGGAAACTGGAGTCCTAGGACAGCTCTGTAGGGTGAAAATGAAATTCACAGGGATCCTGTCACCTGTTCTAAGCCTGGCTGAGCTGGTGACAGAGGGTTCCTTTCCCTGCCAGCCCATCTCCCCAACTTTCTTTCCTTCTCCATTTCAGCAAGCCAGGAGTCCCACTGAAGTAGTGAGAGTTTCTGAAGTTTAGGGGGCTGGGATCTCTGGGTTGCCTCTCTTTCTCCTGGCCTCTTTGGGTAGCTGCAAACATTCAAAAAGTCAAGGCTGAGTTTATAGGGTCTGCCACACTCCCTGGCTGGCTTCTCCATGTCTTCCCAGTCCTTTCAACAGAGTGCCAATCTGGGTGGCTGCACTTTTTTCTCCCTCCATACTGGAGATTGAACCCAAGGCTACAGTCCAGCCTTTTTTTTTTTTTTTTTTCCCTACATTTTGAGATGAAGTTTCACTAATACTCTGAATTCCCCAGGCTGGGCTCAGACCTGACATTCGCCTGTCTGCTGCGGTGCTATACTGTAAGATCACTTCTCCAGGCAACGGGAAGGTTCACTTAAAATTTAACGAAAGAGAAAAAGAATGAAACACGTGCTAGAAAAGGCCCTTCTAGGGGACCCTCTTGGTTCTGTCCCGGGACGCTCGGCTAAGGTGGAATCTGAACTGGGAACTTTGCATTCTTCAGCGTTGAGTGTAACCACGTGCTGTGCAAACTGCACGCTCCGTAAATCCCACAGGATCCCCCTCATCACCCTCCGGGATCCCAGGGCCGAGGACGCACCCCTCTCCTCGTGTGCGACCCAGTTCCGAGGGTCCACAGGCTCAGGGACCCCGCAGATGACCGGACCGGGCGCTCGGCGGGTCTCGGGCACGGCCGGGGGCGAGGGCTCCGTGCCGGCGTCGGCGCGCTCCAGGGCGGGCGTCCCGCCTCTCGTCGGCGCTCCCGGCCTTTCCCATCCGGCCCGCGACGCTCCGCCCGCCCCGTCCCACATGACACCGCCTCCGCCGCAAACTTTTTCCTCCCCATCCTGTCGCGGCTCGCAGGGAATGGAAAATGGCGGCCTAGGCGCGGAGTTTCCTGCCCGACCGGCGGCGGCGGCGGCTCTCGGCGGCGCCGGCCCCGCGTGGCACCATGACGCGCTGGGTGCCCACGAAGCGAGAGGAGAAATACGGCGTGGGTGAGCAGCGCGCCGCCCGCCCGTCGCCCGCCCCGGCTCCGCTCCCCAACTTCCCGGGCCGCGGCGGGCGGGAGCGGAGCCTGTTGCCGGCGCCGGGCGGGGAGCGGGACGCTGGGAGCGGGGCGGCACAGCGCCCGCCGGGGAGTGCGCTCCGGCTGCGCCCCTCGCCTGGCGCTGCCTGCGCTTCTCGCCGGGCTGGGGGGCCGCGAGCCCCTCTCGAGGGGCGCCCCTCCGACATCCTGTTCCCGGGCACCGCGGCGGCGGAGCGTCCCTGAGCCCCGCGCGGTCACTAACTCCGCTCGCGGCCGGGGCCGTCCCTTCTGGTGGCCCCCGGTGGGGGGGCGGTCATTGTTCTGCGTGCTTTATGGTTTCTTGGATAAACTTGTGGACGGACAGTTTTTATATCACAGTGGTCAAAACTAAGTTGTGTTCATCTCCCGCGGAGAGTGACTGTGCGACCTGCGCTGGCGGGTGACCCCTTCACGCCCCTTGGCGGGCTGGCTCTCGATGGTGGGGACCCTGGGAGCGCGGCGGCGTCCCCGGGTCTCGTAGAACATTTTGGGAGGGCGGGGACCTGGTTTTATTCAGTGCCTCTTTGTCGTTTTGGAGGCGGGTAGATGGGGTGAAAGGAGTCGGGTTTCAAGTTTACAGTTGGACCCTAGTATGCATTCCAGAGAGTGAGGCTTTTCTTAAAAGCAAAACAAACAGACCCCTTGGGTGCTGCTGCGTTGTCCTGCTGCCCTGCTCAGAAGGCTTAGCCGCCTGGCCTGGCCTGCCCAGGCTTGCGGGTTTCTGTCACTTCACAACCTGCCCACCGCGTGTCAAGTCTGGGCCATGCCACTCTCTGGGATCTCAGGACCATCCCAGTTCCTCATCAGTCTCACTGGCCTCCTGCCCCACACACAGAGGAGTCCTTGACTCTCTACCTTACCCAGGCCAAACTCTGCCTGACTTGGGAAGCATTTGTGAGCTTGTCTCTTCTCTTAGGTACCGTCCCCACACTATCAGCAGCCCACCTTCTCCCTGAATATTTCGGCCACCTCCCTGCTTGCCTGTTCAAGTCTAGGCCCTCAGACTTTTGAGATGCTTCTTGGGTGACCCTTGTCCTTAGGACTCACTCACTCCTTTATGTGAACACTGGTGTCTTATTTCTGGTAGGTGTTAGTGATAGTGGCAGGGGGAACAGCCCTGGGACAATTCAGGTGTCTTCTGGGCCCACATGCAGTGTATTTTTCACTTGAGAATTGAGGGGCCCTCTTGCTTCAGGAGCACTGCTGACTGCTTCCTACTTTGCAGATGGAGAAACTGGGGAGCTGAACATTCCCGAAGGTTCAGCACAGATGTGTATTGCTTGCGTGCTGCATTCCTAATAGGCTCAGTCTTGGGCACCCCATGGTGACAGAAAGGGCCTTGGCATCTGCATCTCAGGAAGGAGGGTGGGGGTGCCAACAGTGGGTGGCCCCTGCCGTGGGGAGCCTCTTGAGGGAACATGTAGAGGAGAGAGCTCATGAGTGACTACAGGGAACTGAGCACAGGAGGATGGACGAGAAATTGAAGCTGGCAGGGACAGGCAAGAGGTGGGAGCAGAGTGGGAGCAGTATCCCATATTCCTGGTACAAGCAGTGAGCAGCTTTAGCTCTAGTAGGTGGTTCCTGTGTGACAGGGACTGTCATCACTTGTATTTTATAGTGGTAGGGGGAAGGTACATTGCTTGACTGTGCATATACCACTTTTTCGTGCAGTCTCAATTTGAGCTTTGGCTGCTGGGGGTTCATAGGTATATGCACCAGCTACCGCCATTCCCTGTGTTCATCAGAGGAGACTTAACCTTTGGGATATCGTATTTTGAAAGACACTTGATATCCTTCCTCAACTTCCAGGGTGACTAGGATGGTACTGATGAGCACCATAGTATGGCTGGTTTATTTGCAAAAGACCAGAGGGAGAGTTCTGAGATACAGCAGGCCCAGTCTCTACACTGGGGATTTGGCCAGCCATGGGCCAGAACATGGCTGTGACCTTTTCATTAATTCACACACCCTTGAGAAGTATCTCGGTTACTTGTGGTTGTGACTTCTAGCATCACGTCTCTTATACTTTTGGTTTTAAGAAAACTATGTTGGAAAGTTCCAAGGAAAAAGGTCTGTGGGATAGTTTTGCTAGGAAATTTTAGCAAAAGTGTGAATGTGTGTGGTGGAGAGGAGAGTAGGTTTGTGTTTCCCTTCAGGTGCAGGTAAGACGGCTGAGGTAGGGAGAAATGGCAAGACAGCATCAGAAGGCATTTGAAGAATAGAGCTCTCATCTGCTAGGGCAAGCCAGATCTCCAGATTTGGGGTAGGACTGGAGAGCTGAGGATCACCTCTTGGAGGTCATTATCTGGGAGTTTGCACTGGGAGGACTTTAGTGTTTTTTAGGATGGGTGCAGAGTGGAGAGGATATACGTGTTTGCATGTATTTATCTATAGTCTAAGTAGATGATTGGCTCTTTCGAACTAAGGGAAAACTACTGAAGATCCTGCTTACCAAGCTCAGCATTTTTGGGGGGTGCCTAACAACAAGGCTGTGTTTCCCTCCCAGGACTCTGGTGGGTGAGCTACTCAGCCCTCTTGGCCCATGAATGAATCACGAGGGGAAAGAAAATGATAAAACTCCATCTCATTTGGAAACATGAATCACAGCTCATTGTTTGAAAGTACTTGGAATCTGTTAGAAGCATTGTTTGTAAATGAGACACTCATTTATTTATTTATTTTGTAAAATCAAGAAAGAAGTAAACAGCTGATTTGTGGCTCCTTGGAGAAAGACAGGAAATGCTGGTTTCCTTGATTGTGCTGAGGACTGCTCCCCAGAACTTAACCAGCTATTTTGTTTCCCCACCAGTTTGAGTTTGCTGGGTCCTGTTTAAGGACCTGGCTTATTAACATAAGCATAAATCTTGACTTAGTGGTCACATTGGTGGGTGCACTAGTTGTTCTTTTCCATCACTTCATGACTGGGCAGAGTTGTATATTCCAGTATCATTAAGATTAATTTCCTATGGATCCTTTTCCTAAGATTAGGTAAAAAGATACAAGTATGTTCTTAGACACCTGGGTGCAATATACTCATATTTCAGTGACAGTGCAGAAAGTAAAATAATGAGCTTAAGGTGTCCACAGCTTAATCCCTAGACCAATGATGGCTAACCTTTTAGAGATGAGCACCTAAACTGCAACCCAAAACCCACTTATTTATTGTAAAATACTGACTCTGCAATTAAATATAAGTACTGAGGTTTTAGTTTAGAAAAAAACAACTCACACATTAACATCTTTTGTCAAAAGAAAAAGAAAAACCATGACTGCCACAGATTCACTACCACTGTCCTAAACCCTGTGAATATGGTATGTTACATGGCAAAAGGGGCTTTGTAATTTATGCTTAAGGTTATGAATGTTAGGATGGGGAGGTTATCCTAGCTTCTGCATGTGAACCCAGGAACTTTGGCCTTAAGAGGGAGTGAGAAGAGAGATGCTAAGAAGGGGAGCAGATTCCAAGTTAGGGAAGGGTTTGGTGGCAGTTGCTGGACCTGAGGCATAGGACTTCACTTGGCAGGACCAGAACTAGATTCAGGGAGCAAAGGATAGCCTATGAGAGTGAACACAGGAAATAGGACCCCAGTCCTATATTCAGAAAGAACTGGAGTCTACCAACACCCTGAATAAGCTTGGAAACTGATTTCTCCCAGAACTTTTCATTGGCCAAAGCTTTGATTGGAGCCCCAGAGACTCTAGGCATCTGACCTGTAGAAGTGTGAGATAGTGCCTTTGTGTGGTTTTAAGGCTAAGGTTGTGGTGATTTGTTACAGCAGCAGTAGAAAACCAATAAGGATGGAATGGAGAACAGCTTGTTGTTAAGGTTATGGAAGATATTGAACCTAGTACTCCATTGTCTGGCGTCATCCAACTAGAGGTCTCAAATGGGATGGGTATTGGCATGTGTGGAGGTCCTGGTTCTCATTCTTAGGTGACCCCTGAGCACAGTACTCCCACTTTCTTAGTCTCAATTTTCTTCTCTATGAAGTAGAGCTAAGTCTGCCTGCTACAAAGGTATACCCGAATTCATTGAGATAATGTTGGCAGGGTGCATATTTGAAACATGCCAACCACTCAATAGAAGTATCACCAATTTTTTTATTTGAATAAAGCACAAAGTTTAGAAATTCAATGACAAGTGACTTTTGTTTGCATTTAACAGTCAAAATGCCTGAGATAATGGTTTGCTGCAAAAGGTGATTTTTTAAATACTTACTGTGTTTGCCCCTTGATTGGGGGAGGTCACATTTTCTTTGTGGAAAGCATGACGTGTGTGTTCTCATCGGCTCTGAGCGATGATACTTATTAGTATAGGATAATGTCCAAGGAAATGTGGAAGTGAACAAGTGCAAGAGTGATATCTTTTTTGAGTAACAAACCAGCTGTTAACTTTGGGAAAGAATTAGATTTGATCGGGCTAGGGATTTAGCTCAGTGGCATAAGCGCCTGCCTTGCAAGCGTGAGGTCATGAGTTTGATCCCTGATACCAAAAAAAAAAAAAAAAAAAGAAAAAAAAGAATTAGATTTGATCATAAGTAAATAGAGATGCAGGCATTATCATTCACTGGAGTTGCAGGAAAAATAACTTAGAGCACATTATATTTCTACAAACGCGATTTTACTTTGGGAACAAGCATTATACAATTTTTAAATTTATCATTGTACCAGTGGTTGCCTAGAATATCAGACATCTGATTTGGACCCTCTTAGGGTGTGTGAATAGTTCTTTCCCTTGTTCACTCCATACCTCTGTGGGGGGTAGGAAAAACAGGAAGAAAGGCTGTGTTGAGTCCTTTGCTGAGTGTGGTACGGTAGCATTTGAGTACGTGTCCTTTTTCTCTTCCTTCTTTCATTAAACTGTATTTTCAGACAGTTTTAGTTACATGCTGTCGTAAAAAATAATACAGAAAGGGTCCCATAGATCCTTTATCAATTTCTTTCAAGTTTACATCTTTCAAATTTGTAATACAATCTTAAAAGGCAAGGATACTGACATTGATAGGAAAGATGCACAACATTCTCTCATGAAGACCCCAGATGTTCTCCTTCTTGTGGTTGCACCCACCTTCCTATGACTTCCACCTCAAATCCTGGCAACCATTAATTTGTTCTGTATGCTTTTGTCACATCTGTTAATCTGTTCCCATACTTCTGTTGTTTTCTGAATGCTCCAGCAGTAGAGTCATAGGATATAACCTTTTCGGGCTGGCTTTCTTCCTACCCAACAAAACTCTGGAGATCCTGTGGGCTGTTGGATCTATCCGGTCTGTTCCTTTTCCTGGCTCAGTAGCATTCTCTAGTATGGATCTGCCACAGATTGTTTAACTCTTCGTCTGTTAAAGGACATCTGGGTTTTGGCTATTACAGATAAAACTGCTATGAACATTCATGTACAGGTTTTTGCTGAACATACGTTTTTCTTTCATGTTTTTGGGATAAATGCCCAGGAGTGCAGTTGCTGAGTTGTATGGTATTTGGATATTTAGCTTTTAAAGAAACTGCCAGAGTTTTCCAGAATGGTTGTCCCAGTTTACATAGTCACCAGCAACAAGTGTGTGACCACTTCCTCAGGATCCTCATCATCTTTGTTATTGGCCCTGTCAGTCTGACTTAGCCAGTCTGCTGGGTGTGTAGTGGTCATTGGAGTTTTTAGCTCCCGATGTCTTGGTTTATTTGTAAGATGAGGCAGTGTGCATGTGCCCAAGCTGAAGTGCAGGAGGAGGCAGTTGATGAAGATAGTGCTTGAGGGAGAGGAAGCAGGAGCTGTGTCACTGAGCTATGAAATTGTCCAGTGTGTTTGGTAAAGGGATGTGCCATCACCTTGAAAAGGAGACATCCTGGTTGAGGGTGGGAGACGGCGGGGCCAGTATTGTTCCAATTAATAGTGCTTTACACTTCAGTGATTGCTTGTCCAGACGTTCACTCTCTGCACTGCTTCAGTTTGGCGAAAAGTCTTGAGGAAGGAGAGGATTGAGGAGGTGACCCGTCAGGGCCAGAGTTTGGGTTTTAGCCCTGACAGGGCCAGTTTTCCTTTGTGCAACCTAGGGCACAAAGCTTGGTTTCTACTTTTCCCAGAAGAGAGAGAATGCTTGGACTTGCCCATAAATTTGAGCTGATGGGAAGTTTGCAGGAACTAATGTACCTTCAGGCAGTTCAGAAACATTGTTAGGCAAATAACAACAGTAATTTTTCGAAGTTTGCTTTTATTAGTATGGGGGGGTAGCACCTTAGGACTGTCATTAAAATCTAAGTGCCTAGTAGGTGTGTTAGTTTTCAGGGGCTGCTATAACAAAAGTGTTACAGGCTGGTGGTTTAAATAATAGAACCCCATTTCCTCACAGTTCTGGGCCCTGGACTTTTGAGATTGGTATGGTCAAGGTTGGTTTCTTCATCCTGTCTTTTCTTCTGTGCATAGTTGTGTCCTGCTATTCTTTCCTTTCCTTATAAGGACAGTAACCCTGTTGGGATAGTATCCTCCCTGAATTTTAACTTAATTTTAACTTAACACCTCACTTAATACCTTAGCCACTAACTGTCATTCTGAGCCACTGAACTTCTGAAATTAGAATTCCAACATGTGGATTTGGGGTGCAAACAACTGAGCCCATTACAGTATGATTATGATGATATAAGACGTTTCATCTGTGGTTTCCCTGTCTTTGGTCTCCTGTAGAGGTTTGATTTCTCTGTAAGGTTGCAAGTTTTGGGTGCTGCGGGGGTGCCAGGGAGGTTAGAATTAGCCTCTCCTGTTGGATTCTAATTTGCTTTTGTGCTCAGACCTAAAATGTCGTGTAATCAAGTTACTGTGAGAACAGTATGATCAGGTAGTTTGAGATCCAAACTGGAATTTGAACTGTTCTTTGAGATTGCTGACACCCTAAGAATGACTCCTGCTTTTAGGTAGCTGCATTGAGTTTTGAACACTGCCATGCCCTGCTTGGATTTATTTCTGGATTCTTGATGTTTGTGTTTTTATAGCATGAGTAGGGTGTACTGTGTACTCTGTACTGTGATTCTGGATCCTAGTTTGGTAGACTGGCAGGGCCAGTCTTTGGAGCTGTAGATGTACTGCTGTCCAGGACTGTCATGCCATACAGTTCTAGGGAGCAGTTATCCTTGAGGCTGGCTTCTCTTGCAAATCATACCATATGTTGCCTTCAATAGCCTGGGACAGTCATATGAGCATTTCAGTTTTAGGGTCTAGGGGAAGGGAGGGATCTTAGATTATGTCAAATGACACTAGGCTCCTTGGTCATGTATAAGCAATGTTGGCTCGATACTGGGAGTCATCCATTTACTGCATGCAGGTGGGAAACTTCGCACCCACGTGGCACTCCCTGCCTTCAAAGGGCAGATGGTTTCACCCAGACAGATGTCCGTCAGCTTGTTAAAATTTTCATTTGAGTGCCTTCAGGGGAAAAAGTTGCTGTCTCTTAGCGTATGGCTTATGCATCAAAAGATCTCAGGTTTGGGATGATAGAGATCTATGTTTAAATCCTAGCTTCATCTGGGAGAAGTGCCCCCCTCCTTCCCATCCCCCCAGTTTCTTCTTTGTAAGTTGGTGACAATACCAACCTCTGGACAGTTCTGAGGATAGAGACAACCCAGTCATAAACTTCTGATGTGTGCATGCTGACTGCCAGTTTCTTTCCTTCTTTATTGTTTTATGAATAGAAGCCTGCTGCTACTGCTACCCCTGTGTGTTTGCAAAATGAAGCTGGGTGAGGAGCAGTGTTTGATGGCGTCCCAATAAGTAATTTTAACATCGGTTTTGAAGTCAGGTCAGGGACTGCAGTTCTTGTGATTCCCAGAAGGTCCTGAAGGGACCAAGGGAAGGCTAAGCTCTGAATCCTCCTTGGATGCATCTCTCAGGAATGTTACTCATTCTTTGGAATAGTTTGGATCTGTGCTTTGCTGCTGTATTTCCTCAGGAGTGTGGTACAAAATTTATAAGCCACCTTGAATGCTATGTTCAGCTTCATCAGATACTTTACACTTTTGTAAATATCATGATTTCCTTTCTCTGAATTAGGGTTAACCAGCTGCTATGAAACAGACCCCTAATATTTGGCTGCCTTCCTACTGAAAGATTAGTTTTTCTTTGGTGACCTTGTCTAAGAGGGTGGGGGAAGAGGGCTGGGCTCTTCTCTGCCAGGCTGTTCAGGGATCCCACTGCTTCCAGTCTGTGTGTACAGAGTTTCCCACTGGCAGGGGATGAGGTGGTGCCTGTTATTTCTGCTTACGATCCTTTGCCCTAAACACAGTCCCTGGACAGACGTACAGCAAGCTGGCTCATGAATGTAACCAAGTTGTGTGACGTGTAGGAAGAGATCTTCTGCACCTGATCCTATTGATGATTATTTTTTCATTAATCAAGAAGCTTGTGGGATGGACCCTTGAGCATTTTTGGCATTGAGCACAGACACTGTATGTGTTCTCACCTTTCTGTCCCTAAGAGTCACTTGATGAGGACAGAAGCTGTGTTCTTCCTTGGCATGTACTTCACTACCTATGTCCCACAAGCTTCCCAGTGTTCTTCAGGGTGTACTGAATCCAGGAGGCAGGCTCTCTCAAGGCTGTTTTCCCGATTCTCTGGACAGTTCCTAATCTCACCACCTGAAAATGTAGGTACGTCCCCAGACCCCATTTTCATAGCTGTTGACTTCTTTTGACCCTAGAAAACATTGTTCTAAAGCCTAGGTGTTGGTGTTTGTCTCTTTACAGAGTAGTGTCTTTATATTCTGAAGTAGCCCTTGTGATGACCAAGCAGGCACTGAAAATGGTGGTGATGTTACTAATCAGTGACAACTACAGTGTTTAGTCAGGTGGGCACCAAGAGCCCTGGATTGGGAGGCTGCTTCGTTGTCTGCCCCCTTGGATCCTGCAGCCCCTTACTTGGCTGCAGGTCAAAACAGCACCAGTGCTTAGAGAGGCTGGAGAGCCAGGGTATATTGGAGAGCTTTGGAGGGAGAGAGCACTACTCAGTGTTATGTTGTTCACACTAAATTGCTGTGTGATCAGTGTTAACATAATAGGGAGAAAAAATTTCTGATGATTACTTAAGTTGGAAAGGACACTGTGAGCTTCACTTTCCCTAAAGTTTTATAGCTTTTGTTTTATTACTAGTGAAGCTGTCCAGTGATTGAGGTGAGCACATGAGTATCTGCCTAAGCAGCTGAGTGGGGCAGGTGAGCTAGGTGTAGAGATGGGTGGGGATGGAGGGAGGGAGAGCATGTGTCCCAGCCTCAGCTGTAAACTGTATTGTTTGAAACCACAGATGAATGAAAGACAACTGGACTTTTAGGTAATTGCTTCCCTCCTCTGCTCCTTGTTTCCTTCTGTACCTCCCTTCCTCCCTTCCCATTTGTGTGCTAGCTCTTTTCTTACATATCGCTGATTCAGAGCTCTCCTCAGGAGGCTTAAATTCTGGCACGGTCCACAATTCCTTATCTCAATTCCTTGAGACCAGTGGTGTTTCAGAATTCTGGTTTGTCACAGTGCGGAGAGACAGATGCTGGCCTTGCGTAGGACTCAGATGACGCTCCTCCTCCCAGCCACTGATCCAGGTGCCACGCGGAGTTTCAGCTGAGCACCTGGGTGCTGCTGCACTGAGGTTGTAAACATGCATGTTATGGGCAGATGGTCCATACTGAGCTCCTTTTTCTGCTCGGGCTAGAGTTTTGCCATTGAATGAATTCTCATCATGTTTTGGAGCTTTGAGGGGATTTCAGGGTTGGGGATAGTGAACTGTGTATTCACTGCATGTTTTCATGGCAAAACAAATGTTGTAGCTTTTGTCTTATCAGAGTCCATCATCTGTGCCTGGCTCCTGGGTTCTTGGATTCAGATTCTCAGAACTAGGTGGCTCTTGTCAGACTGAAACTCCATAAAATGCCCTTCCTGGCCTTTCTGTGCTTGTTTCCTGTTGTCTTCCTGTCCAGCTGAGTGCCTGCCTCGTCCTGGGTCATGGTCTGTAACTCGGTCTGTAGTCTCTTGCTCTCCTGTCTCAGCTCATTGGTGGCTGTACCTCATTTGGCTTGTTTCCCCTGTCGCTGCAGGCCAGGAGAGACTTTTCCCTTTGTTTTGGGCTGAGAATGAGGGCTCAAGCCCGGTAAGAATGATCCTGAGTAACCTGGCCTGGGAGTCCTGAGTCAGAAGGAATGAGGAAGGGCTGGAGAGAATGTAAGTGTGCAAAACACACCCAGTGGTAGGTAGGGGGTTGGGATCAAAAGGGCAGGTGCCTGCCTTCCCCCCAGAGCTCATGGAGCTGGGATTTCCCCTTTGACTCTCTGTTGATTTTCCTAAGTAGAGTTCTCTCACCAGGTGCAGGGGGACGAAACTCTGTGGCAAGGTGGCCGAGTTCTCCAAAGGACAAAGTTTCTGGATCTGGATGGTGGAGACCGGTTCTGTCTGGCCCTGCTGTGCCCTGCCCAGTACTGTCTCACTCTTGTCAGACTCTGCCCAGCTCTGCCCACTGGTACTTTGTGCTGCTTGCAGAGTGTGAATATGAAATGGCACCAGTGCAAAGAAGTGAGTTGCCTCTTGTGACAACCAGGGTACTGTGGGGACTGCTGTCAGGTCCCACGGCCTGGACTTGCTTCCTGTGCCCCACTGCCCTTGATAAGTGACTTTGGCCCATGGTGCCTAGCTTTCACACTTGTCGACCCTGCATGACGGAACTTTTTACCTCGTAGAGTTGCTTGAGGGTTACATGAGTTCCTCATGCCGAGTGGGCTTCTCAACCGTGGCACTGTTGACATTCTGGGCTGGGTGGGTTTTTGTCACAGGAAGCTGTCCTAGGCCTTGCAGGGTGCCTAACAGTGGCTGTTTCCTCTTCCAGCAGGAGCAACCCCTATCTCCAGAATTGTAGAATGTGCTCTGGGGGCAAGATGGCCAATTCATCAGTAATCAATCAGTTGTTGTTTATTATTTTGTGTATATTTGTGTTTATTATTTGGTGTATATTTTGTATATATCTTGTGTATATTATATTTGTGTTACTGACAGCAGTCTCTTCTACATACAGATGCTGAAACCTACATAAATGCTTTCTAAGTTGAAAATCCAGTTAAGTTGAAAATGTGTGTAACACACCTGACCTACCCAATATCCTAGTTTACCAACATGTCACACTGTGGAGTATCAGTTATTTCCTTTTATAATCATGGAGCTGACCGGGAGTTGTGGCTGTCTGCCACCACCCAGCATCACCACAGAGGATGGGGTCATATGTACTAGCCCCGGGAAAAAGATTTAAATTCTCAGGGATGTGTATCACTTCCACACCTTTGTTAAGTTAGAAAAAGAAAAAAGCCTCAGTTCAACTACTGTGAGTCAGTGACCTTCTATAAGATGGAAGTTAGAAGTTTGAATGGCTTGATCCTTGAAGGCTGTGCGGAAGTGGATAGAACTTTGTAGAAGGAGACTAGTAAGAATCCAAGAGTGACTTGGGGGCCCTTTGGTCAAGCTGCTGGGCTAAGGGTTCTTAGGAACTGCCTGTGTTTTTCTTTTTCTAAAAGATAAGCATGAATTTTGCTAGAGGTCAAGTCTGAGGAATGATGTGTAGATGACCAGGACAATGGTGGAGCATGCTAACATTTCCTGTAAGAAATACCATTCAGATTGCCTGAAGACCCTCATGAGTGTAGAGCTACAGCTCTCACTCTTTGAAGTTTTATGTGCTGGAATAAAAGCACCTACCAATCCTCTTTTTTTCAAAAAAATTTTTTCTAAAATAATAGCATTTTCTTTAACATAATTGACTTTATCAGAGGCAAATAATGGTTTAGCAGGTGGCAAATGTGTTTATTTTTCTTCCAAATTGCTGTGCTTCTATTAACTTCACAAGATTTATTTCAAGTCCTTTCAACATCATGTGTGCTCAGCTGCCCATTTTTCAAAGGCAGGAGTGCGTCTTGGGTCCTTTAGGCACTGTGACAGGCTGCTACGTTTCTTCAGATTGTTCTTGGGGGTGTTGCTGTGAGGCCCAGCCTGGCGAGACCAGGGTGAGGTTGCAGTTGGATTGGGAGCTCCACTGTGGACTCCCAGTGGACAGGAAGGGGGGAGTTGGATGATGCCCTGTGATGGTTGGCACACTTAGGCTCTGTGGCCACCAACCTGTGGTTCTGAGGAGCCCAGTGCCACGTGTTTTGGTGGGCCAGAGTTCACGGCAGATGATTTTCTTGCTGCCTGAGAGTGACCTTACTTCTATCTGCCCAATTTTTCTAGGCTAAGATTTTTTTTCTTATGTTGTACAGGTATCTTTTTTTTTATTAGCACGTTTGTAGCACATAATGATCACACTTATCATGGATAATTGGTACAAGTATATAGCACGTGTTAATTCTTTGTTCATTCCCTACTGCCATCCCTCTCTGCTCCTTTCAACTCCCGGTCCCCTTTCCCATTTATAAAAGCTCTGTTTTCATTTGTTCAATTTTTTTCCCATCACCTTTCCCTCCCCCTCCCTTCCTCCATCTCTTGTTTCCCACCCCATTTGAGGAAGATCTTCTTTCCTCTACCCTCCCTCCTTCTCCAATTCCCCTGTCAGGCTAAGTTGTTTTTTTTTGTCCCACTGGGCTGGGTGAGAAGCTTCCCTCGTGGTGCTCCCTGAAGTTTCGTAACTTGCTTCTTCTCAGGGTCCCTGAGGAGGAGGATGCCTTTGCCTCAAAGCACACCCCTCAGGGCCGGGGCTGAGATTTGAACCTTTTTCCATACCCAGAGCCTGGTGTGGACCCTGCTCACATTGTTAATAAAGGGCAGGTGACAGATTTCATCGCAGCAAAATGTCGAGGAGCTGCGAGTCTCCTGTTGGTGTGTGCTGTTACTATGGCCTTGGATGGATCCCCACTTCCAGGGCTGCGGCTGGACAGCAGAGGAGTCCAGGGCGTCACTGGATCAGTGGCCTAAACCTCCCTCCACCCATGTCTGCAGATCTCTCTGCAAAGGGGCTCTGCCTGGTCCTTGATGTATAAATACTTGGTAACATTGGTGCGTTCGGTTGTGCATCTGTACAACTCATGTGTTCTTCAGATAATTTGGGGATAGCACTAGCATTTTTGTGACTTTCTTGGTCCTGGAATTTTTCCCTAAGTATTTTCCTTTGGCATTGTTACAAGATCATGTTTGAAGTTCCTTTTAAAGATAAAAACATCTCCTTAGTTCAGATGTCGGTATATTTGACTGCGGTGTCTTGGAGGAAGGAGAGAAGGAAAACTGGGTTCACAAAGAAGGATGGTAGTTCGAGGCCTGGCTCCAGTTCTTAGTAGCACTGGGACCTCAGTGAGGCTCTGAAGAGTGTTACTTTCTGATTGCTCCATAGTGAAAGTTCTGCCATCAGCCTTTTCTGTCCCTAAATGAAAAACCATGGAAATCAAAGGAAATAATGTATACTACAGTCCTTTGTAATCGTATTGAAAAGCTGAAAGGAATAGTCAGAAGTTTTTGTTCAGAACAGAGATTGGCACACTTTTCCTGCTGAGGCCTAGAGGGTGAGTGCAGGGGCCTTTTCAGATCAAGAGGCAAAATTATTGAGAACATATAGGTCCTTCTACAGTCACTAAAAGGCCATTTAAAAAGGTGAAAGCCAGAAAACAGCTAAGCAGTTTCTAAAAACGTTAAACATAGAATGACTACCTCACCTAATAATTCTATTCCCAGCATATCCCGAAAAGAACTTAATTCTCAAACACCCAAAAAAACAGTTTGCACAGAGGTGGAGACAACCCAAATGTCCATAAGCAGGTGAATGGATAAATAAAATGTGTGTTTGTGATGGAATATTACTCAGCGATGAAAAGGAATGAAGTACTGATTCATGCTGCAACATGAAAGAACCTTGAAAACATTATGCTAAGGAAAGAAACCATCACAAAAGGACGTACATAATATGACTCAGTTTATATGAAGTGTCCATTTACATAGAGAGCAGTTTGGCGAAGATGAATGGGGAATGGGGTTTAATGGTTATAGAGGATCCCTTTTTGTTGCTTTGTTTTGGTATTTTAAGATCGCATCTCACTATATAGTTCAGACTGGCCTTGAACTCACTATGTAGCCCAGGTTGGGCTTGAATTTACAGCAATCCTCTTTCCTCATCCTCCTGTATGCTGGGATTACAGGTGTGTGTCATGATGCCTGGCAAGGTTTCTTTGGATGTAATGGAAATATTTTAGAGCAAGGTACAGATGTGGTTGCACAATCTTGGGAATACACTATATTCCTTATTTATCAACCTGCTGGACTAATCACTGTTTGAATTTATGACCTGGTGCTGAGGCTTACGATGAGTCTTTATTTTATTTATTTTAGGTATAATTCTGTATATTTTGTTTATAGAACCCTGATGTCTTTTTTGTCTACCATATACCTTATTTTTATAGTGCTGTAATTTTTGCTGATCGTACCGTGTAGTACAGTACTGTCATTTGATGTTTTGTTACACATTACAGTACTACATGTAAGAGTTATGCAAATGAAAGCAAACTCATCAAGTTGGAGTTTCCTTTGCCTATGTCTTTGTTCTGAATATTGTAAGGTACATACTACGTACAGTTCCTCACTTAGCGACCAGTTCATTTAACGACGTAGTTGTAGGAGCAGAACTTGGTCATTAAACAAGGAATGTTTGCACACTTACTAAATGTTACTGAACTATGTATTTTGATAAGATTAATGTTATAGAAGCTTAACCTCAGCTTAAAAATGTAGAAACTACTCTTAGCTTATGGGCAGTTAAAGCCAAGCCCTGGGTATATTTGGCCTGTAAACTATGACATTCTAACTTCTGATTTAGAATCTTAAGGTCTTTTAACTTTAGAATAAAGACTATTATTTTTGTAATAATATTATATGGTACTTATTGAAAGAATGCAAACAGTAATAATATTATATGGTACTTACTGAAAGAGGGTATAAAGATGTAGACAATGCAAACAATCTACCATTCTCCAAATAAGCTACCATTCAGAAATAACTGATGTATGTTCTCATTAGTGCTATGTATCATATGCTGAAATCTAATTACAGGACGGTGTAATTAGGACATGGGCTTTTGGAAGGTGAGAAGGCTTTAGCGCCCTCATCGAGAGGCCCTGGAAAGCTGTTTTATCTTTTCCAGCCCATGAAAGTGTGGGGAAGAAGGACACGGCCTGCTGGTGCCTCCATCTCAGACTCCCTAGTCTCCAGGACTGTGAGAAATGATTTTCTATTGCTTATAAAATACCCAGTTTGTTATATTTGGACATAGCAGCCCAAATAGGACTAAGATGCCATGAAAGAAGTAAAGAAATAGAAAATCAGGGACTCTTAGGCCTGTTGGGAGCTCACTGCCTTCTGTTGGATGGGTGGAGCTGATGGGCTGAGCTGAGGTGCAGTGTCTGTGGACAGACCTGTCCAGAGCCTTAAGAAAGGCAAGAAACTCTTGCGATATTGGAGAGGGAGATGGGGTGCCTGCTAAAAGTTTTGTGGAATGTTAAAAAACAGTGAACAGAAATCCAGTTCTTTAGAATTCCTGCTTCTCCAACCGTGTTGCCTCTAGATGAACAGAAAATAGAATCTCCATTTTGCAGTTTCAGCCGACCGGCAGTTACCAATGGAGACCAGATGTGGTCAAGGGCTCTAAAACATTTGTCTGCACAATTTCCCCCTTTGATCTCTGTGATTTATAGGCAGGCAGTTAAAGGTGGGATTAACATGGAATGAGCCTTCAGAGTGAAAAATCTAAGTCCCTGGAAATGAAGGATTGCACAAAAGTATTTCTTAAGGACAAAGTTTGAATAATTGAGGCATACATAGCACAACATTAATACTGTTTCCATTCTTAAAATATGGTATATTATTTAGCTGCCAAAGCCCACTGCTTACTTGTAAATATGTATAGCAGCTTTGCAGTTTCTTCTGAAATGTTTCACCTTACAGAGATTTTTGTCTTTAACCAAAATTTACAGAATTTTGTTTTTAACCAAAAATCACACAGTTTTTACCATGTACCCTGCCTCTATCAGTAACCTATTAATGACTTGTCTTAGGACTGGGAGTGCATCACTAGCCCAAAGAAATGAAATGGTGCTGCTGAGTCTTGTTTCCCATTTTAATGCACATTTCTTATTTTGTACCGTCTGCCTCCCTGGGTGGTAGGCACTGAGGATGTTCTTGGGTTTGTTTCCAAACATGCATACATTTGCAGTGTGCAGTGGATGCCCCTTGTCCAAGGTTTTGCTTTCTGTGATTTCAGTTACGTGTGTTCATCTGAGGTCTGAAAATACTAAAAGGAAAATTCAAGAAGTATTTCCTAAGTTTAAAATAACATGTTGTAGTATATTGTTATGATTGTTCTGTTCTCTCTTACTGTGCTTTATTCATTTATTTATTTATTGGTGCAGGGGACTGAATATTGGGCTTTTGCCTTTTAAAATTTTTTTACTTTGAAGCAAGATCTTATTATGTTACTAAGTTGGCCTGGTGAGACTCAAACTTGCATTCCTTTCGCCTTATTCTCCCAGTGCTGGGATTATAGGTATGTTCCATCACACCCAATTTATATGCCTAATTTATAAATTAAACTATCATAGGTATGTATGTATGTATAGAAAAAATAGTATATATAGGGTTTGATACTGTCATGGTTTCAGGTGTCCACAGGGCCCTTGGTGCATGTACCTCCCAAAGAAGTGAAGACCACTTTGTATGTGTGTGAAGGAGAATCAGAGACTCTGTATAAATGAATCTTAAACTTGAGGGTCCAGCTGAGACTTAGATGAAGTCACCTCATTAGGTGGTCTTTCGCTCACGCTTCTAAAGCTTGGGAGTTTCTAACTCCTTTCTTGAGAGGACCAGAGATGGAAAGAATACCAAGAATAACAAATCAGGATGACTCTTAAGGATTAGATTTCCTTTACTGCTACTTAAAAGCGAACTCCTGTCTTTTCCTCACAGTGAATTGAAGCTCCTCTTTGTCATGGGAAATAAAGGAGAATCCGAGGAATGCTGGGTGTGGGGGATAGGTAGACTGCTGACAGTGTCCTGAGTATTGACACCATAAGAGGCTGTCTGAGGGCATCTGTGAGGGACGCTGGTGACTTGGAATGAATCCTATGGCAATTTAAATCAAGGGTCATGAAGTCACCAGTGGCCATCTGCATGCACAGGGATGTGAAGGACCCCTGAAGAACTGGGGTGCTAATGTGGGGGCTGAAAAGCGAGGCCAGGGCATTCAAACGCTGGAACACTGGGGTCCAGGAAACCATAGTTGACAGGATGGGAGATCTTGATGAGCTTGTCTCAAGTCATGGTGTAACATCTGGTGGGCTTGCTGGGGTTGGGCTGGGGTTTGGGCCATGAACAGTGAGAATCTTCCAGCCCACAGGCCCAGAAGTCGAGCCCTTGGCTGAGTTTGAATTCCTGAATTTCTGTTTGACTTTTAGCCCATTAGTTAACTTCTCTAAGTTTGCACATACATAACGTGGAGATGAACAAACAGTACAATACCTGTCTCCTACATTGGGGGAGGAATGATGTGATATGGGACGTCCTACCTGGAACCCAGTAACCACCTGATTTAAAGGAACACATCCCAGGTACAGTGGAAACCTGGAAATCAATTTCTTGTGGCAGACCTAGCTAAGGTTTTTGTGTTCTGTTAGGAGAGGGGGTGAAAGAAAGAAAAAGAAAAAATAAAAAAAAAAAAAAGAAAAAGGGGGGGAAAAAAAAAAAAAGAGCAACAAAAAAAAAAAAAAAAAAAAAAAAAAAAAAAAAAAAAAAAAAAAAAAAAAAAAAAAAAAAAAAAAACAAACAAGAAAACTAAAGAGCTATTAAGTAGAATTTTTTAGATTTCCACCCAGATTAGATGTTTGTTCTCAGATTAGAACTACTTAAAAGTGTCAATCTGAATTGAGCTTTTCAAGGAAAGTAGACAAAGAAAAAAATAAACTTCAAAGTATTTGCATATATTTATATCTCAATTTAAAGGGAATCCACAGCTACTTATGTCTGCAGTCACATGAGTGTGCCATGTAATAAACAGACTAAACATTCTATAATGGAACAGAGGGTATTACAGGTTAAATTGTGCTCCACTTTCTGCAAAAAACAATTGGAGTCCTAACACTCCAGTGTCTCATAGTATGACCTTATTTGGTAGTTGGTGACTGTTGTGAGTTTAGATGAGGTCCTACTGCAGAGAGAGAGTTCAGGATATCCAAATCCCAAACTGTAAGAGAGTAGATTTTTATTGGTATAAGTCACCAAATTTATGGTCCTTTGTTTTAGCAGACACAGGAAATTAATACAGAGGATTAGGGTTGAAATGCAACTGAGAAACATGAAAAGAATTGTGAACTTTTTAATATTCTTGTCAGGTCCCTTCCTCTCACGAGACCTTGTCCCCGTCTCTGATCTCCGAGGAAACTAAGGCACCAAGCAGTTGTACTCAGTTTCAGTTTGTATCGTTTTAGAAGAAAATGTTAGCAAAGTCTGGTGTCTGACCTGCTCTTCTCTTTCAGTTTGGATTTGGTGTGAATGTGTTGAGCAGCACTTGAAGAGAACAGGGTAATTAACTGCCATGGCTCTAAGGGACCAGGCCTTCAAATGTACCTTGGAGAGTCTCCTGCTGCAGTTAACTGCTGAGTATAGGAGTGGATGATCTCTTCTTTTCCCAACTAAGAGAATGTCTGAGTAACTGTTCACTCCATCGTGTCTTCTTTCAGCCAGCACTGACTCAGAGCTGCCTACATGGTGCCACCTTTCTCAGGGAATGAGGTCACCTTAGTCTCTGGTGCAGGGTGCTTGACTGTCCAGTGGGAGAGATGGCTTGGGACAGGTACTGTTTCTTCTCTGCCCTGCGTGTTCCTAGAGAAGCAGCAACCTGGGAATCCTGCTGTGAAAACAAGTGTTATTACTCAGATCTGAGCAACAGATTGTTCCTGGCAGAGGGGACTGCGTGTCTAGGGCTCTCAGGTGAAGTAGAGCACCTTACTGGAGAAGGTGGAAACATAAAACAGGAGTGGAGTGTAGACATTTGCACCACATTCAGAATGAAGTTTCAATGTGAGGAAGGAGCCAGCCAGTGCTTCCTAGGAAGAATGAAGGGGTGGAGGAGGAGGAGGGCTGTGGGAACTCATTTCACCAGGGTTATGCCCGTTCCAGGCTGTACCCTGACTTTCAGCATGATTGCTTGCTGAGAGCTGTGTCCTTAGGGGCTTCATGGAGATGAACTTGTAAACTTGCCCTGCATTGCTAAGTCTACAATTCGCAATTTACCAGAAACTGAGAAACCGGCTTCCTTTCTTTTCTTCCATTTATACGCATTATTTTGCACAGTTGTTGTGCAGCCAGCATGGCCCTGAGCTGTGGGCTTGATCTATTGAGTCTAGACTGGTATTGCGGGTGAGTATTTAATCAGGTCACTTTCTGAGGCCTGGCTGTGGGTGTTTAATCTCTGGAGGCATTTTCATGAGTCTTGTTTGAGGAAGGCTTCTCAATCTAGAATGACTGCAGGAGGCAACACATACTGAATGTGAAACCAGTGTGTTTGGTGGAAGGAGCCAGAATTTCTATCCATGTATAGATTTGCCAGGTGCAGATGAAAATCCAGTGGAAGTTGATTTGCATCAGAATTGATTCTGCACTGTTGTCAGGTCCTGTTATGGGCTATGTGGTCACTGGCCTGGAAGCCCAGAGGGTTCAGAGACTGCAGGATGGGGTAGTGGGGGTTGGGGATGCTGGTTACAATCTTTTGCTGGTTTTATAGTTTCTAGAATTTACTGGGCCCTCCATGCTTTGGTTTGCTCATCTCTAGATGGGTAGCCTTTTGTGTCGTCATGAGGATTAAACAATAACAAAGAGATACTGTGCGTTCTTGGACTTTCTGTAGTACAGTCTGGTAAGGAAGTGAATAGCGTGGTGGGATAGTTGTGAGACTGGGACTACAAGGTGCTTAGGGCCTGGGGTTCAATGTGGGTAGTAGTGGGGGATCCCAGTGATCCTTAGAAGATAGTGAAGGTTTGAACTCAGCAGAGAGGGAATAAAGACAGCAGCGACCATGTGGGAGGCCCTGGGCTGCAGAGTCAGATGCCTGGGAGAGGACAGAGCAGAGCCAAGAGCATACAGGGTGGGTGGGGAAGCAAGGGAGAAGGCACAGCCGATTACAATTATGAATCAGTTGCAACATTTAAAAAACCCCTTTTTAAAGTGAACAATTCTGTGGCATTTAGGACATTCACAGCATTTGTGCATCGACCACCAATATCTGGTTTCAAAACATATCTGTCATTCCAGAGTCTAACCCTGTCTGTACTCCCTAAGCAGTTGCTTCATGTTTTGTACCCCCTAGTTCCTGGCAGTCACCAAATGGTGTTCTTTCTCTGTGGATTTATTGATTCTGGATATTTCGTATAAATACAAATTTTAAAATATATGGCTTTTCTTGTCTGACTTCTTTCATTAGTGTGATTTCAAGGTTCATACATACTGTAGTATTCCTTTTTGTGTTTGAATAATGTTGTGTTACATAGGTAGACCACATGTGTCCATTTATCTGTCCAGGAATATACCAGTTGTTACTATGTTTTGGCCACTATTACTAGTACAGCTGTGAATATTCATTCATGTACACAACTGGTTTGAACTCTTTTTCTGTTCTTTTGGGGTTAGACCCGGGGATAAAATTGTGGGGTCATGTTGTCATTCTGTTTCCTCAGCTGCACAATTCTTGAAACAAAGGTGAAGGTTGCTGAACCCAGGATGAGCCTAGTCTGTACCAGGTTTTAGCCTTCACTTCCATAGCCTTCCCCAAGCTCTGGGGTAGCTGGAGAGCTGTCCCTAGGTTGTCTTCCTAGTAGTTTTCGTCCCTAAGTATTCTTCCCTGTGTACTGTTGTGCTTCCTAGGGAGTAGGGAGGCACCTTCTCCTTCATTTCTTGACCTCATCCTCCCTGGCTGGGAGTCTGGGGATTCTGATCTTGTCCCTGAAGACCTGGCAGGGTTAGAATCTGGCCTGGGTTCCCTTGCCTTCTCTGCAGGAGCTTAGACCCATGCAAGTTTTGCCAAGGTTTTCATCTAACACACAAAAATACAAAACTGCCTGTACTGTAGTAAGTGCATTAGCCTTGGCAGGGAAGTCCTGGGGGGTGGCCCAAGGCTCTGGGGTCTCCAGAGTCGCATATCTTGCATTTTCCCTCTGAGTCCTTGGCTCTGCGTTGTTAGTGGTTGAGATGTTTGACCTGAGCACAGGAAACAGAGTCCAAACAGATGTATGTTTATATCTTGTCACCTCCTCTGCTGGCATCTGAACCTGTGCATCATGGATGGTGTCCAGAGGAAGCCAGTTTATTTTGGAATTAAGAGTTCTCTGGGGCTAGTTATTGTACGCATTCCTTTGAAGGAGGCCTCCCCATGTCCTTGTTATGGGTGCAGAGCCCCAGTCTTGTCTGGTGCTGTAGAGTGAGTCACTTCAGTATCTGGGGTTGGTGTGCAGTTCCTGCATTTCACAGGGAAATTTAATGGGGAGAAGGCAGTCCTAGGTCTCAGCTTACATCTCGGCCTAGGCTGAGTGTGTCTAGGGCTAGGAGTGGGTCCTATGAAGAGTCGGCAGGTGTGTGCTAGGTACAGCAGGGCCTGGTGGTAGGACTGTGGCTGGAAAAGGGAGAAGTGGAAGATGCTCAGGAGGGAAAAGCAGGCCAGCTGTAGACAGATCACTGTGAGTGGGTTCCACGTCTTTATTTCTTCTTCTCTCCAGCGTGTGATGAGGAGCCCTGGTGGGCCTGATATGAGCTGGTAGGTATAAAGTACACAGTTTGCCTACTGTGTGTAATGTGATTGGTGAATGGTGACCACAGGAACAGAATACCATGCACACTAGTGCCTCAAAACGGCAGGAGTGAATTCTCTCATAGTTCTGAGGCCAGAAGTTTGAGATCAAGGTGTTGGCAGGGCTAGTTTCTTGAGGGGATTCAGAGGTAATCTGCCCCTTGCCTCTTGCCTAACTGCTGGCAGTGTCCCTCTTTGTCCATCAGCTTGTGGCAGTGTCACACGAATCTCTTTTGTTTGTATGCCACTTTTTCCTCTGTGCCAACATTTCTCTCCTATAAGTCGTTGGATTAGGGAGTACCTTGTTCAGTAAGCCCTCATCTTAGTTGATTATACCTGCATAGACTTTTTTCCCGAGTAAAGTCATATTCGTGAGCACCAGGACTTAAGACTTGCACATAAATCTTTTAGGAGATACAATTTATTACACAATAGTTAATGTGAATATTCAAAATAAATAGATCTAATCAAAGGCTGTGGAGCAGGTAGAAGACTTAGACCTGGGTCAGTGCTGACTCCTTGCAGGGACAATGCTCCAGATGGGTCAGGCTTTTGTGATACTGACTACAGTCTGGGTTGCATAGCAAAGACTGACGAGTTCTTTCATCTGGGCACCTGCCTGATGCTTCCTTTAGCTGAAACCGAACATTTCTAACTCTGGATGTCTGGGCTGGTAGTTGCATTTCACAGAAGTTTGAGGGATGATGATGGGAAGTGGGAGAAGGTTGTCCTGCATCTCAGAGGGCCAGGTAACAATGGAGGCCAACCAGGAGCAATAGAAAGAGATTCAGACAGCTTCAGAGATGATGCCAGTATTGACTGATGAGTAAAGACCCTGAAATGTCAATGGCTCAAGACAAATGGGAACACCTCAGATTATGGTGTGGGAGAAATGTAACACTGTGTTCTGCCTGGGGTTCACTTCTGGGCTCAGATTTGGAGAGATGTGGGTAGAAATCAAAGGGAGAATTCCCCTCCCTGACTGGAACACTCCTGCTGCCTTTTGAATGGGGCAGTCAGCTTTCCAGGATTTCCCCACTATTTTTGCTTTCTTTAAATGGAAACCTGGAGTAGTAGAAGGGGAATTCAGCACAGAATTCATGGTGTGGAGCAAGGCTTTCCTGTCACCTACAGGAGCAGTGTGTCCCTATCTACTGAGTGACGTGACTTTGCTTCTCTGGGTGCACAGTGAATGTAAGACGCTAAGACCTGTACCTAGTACAGAGTATGTGGCACCATTACCAGCCAAACCTGCCCAACCCAGCTTTGTTTCCAGAAGTTACTGGAAAGGTAATAGAATTAATAGAAATAAAAAAGATGTTAAGTGTTTTGTTAACAGAATGGAATAAAAGTGAACTGAGGATGTCTGTTCATGGAATATTGGTAGAACCAGGATGACTGGGCGATCCTGAGTGTTGAATTTGTGAATTCTGGAAGGGCAAGGAGCTCTAGAATCAGTGTTCATAGACATCTTGATTGTCTGAGGCAACAAGCCTACATGTATCAGGGGGAAACCTCTGCTGTGCTAACTGTGACATCCTACAGTTAGGAACTAAGATCAGATGACTGCAAGATAGCATCATGGAGCCTTCAAAACTGTCTTCCCTGGGAGACACAGAGCTTGCATTTGATTGAACTTAATCAACAGGTTGGCAAGATTTCTAGAAAAGCAAAATTGACGTAATTACAGGCTGTCCTGGAGGAACATTTGAACAATGTGCATTGTGAGGTTTTGAGGAAAGAAGACACATACACCAGGACCTATGCTCTTCAACATATGGGTGTGTGTGTGTGTGTGTGTGTGTGTGTGTGTTTCTGATCTTATGGCACCGAGGAAGCAAAGCCAAGTGATACAGGTTTGAAGAACCAGAGCTGAGCTGAGTGTAAGGAAGCACTGCAGTGAATAAGGGTTGAGTGACCCCTGTTTGCCACTCTTACTGGTGGAAGGGCCACAAAGGCCACTGACTTTGATATGTGGGGTGGGTATGACTGCAAAGTCTGATATAGATCTAATTCTTGTTCTCCAAGACCATCACTTTGTTTTCCACCCACCCCCTTCTTCCTTTTGTAGTACTAGAGATGGAACATAGGGCCTCTGAACCGAACTGCATACCCGACTCTTTGTTTCATTTTAAGATTTTGAGACAGGGTCTTGATAATGCACTAAGTTGCCCAGGCTGTGTTTGAACTTGCAGTTCTTTCTCATCCTACAGAGCGCTGGGATTATAGGCATGTGCCACCACCATGCCTGGTTTCAAGTTCCCCTTTTCTCCTACGATTCAATTTGGTTGTAGCTTATCTTGTGGGAGATTTCTTAGCTGCAGATGTTGGAATCTAAGGTTATACTGAGATCCTTGTACGCTGTTGCCTTTGGTTCCTGGACAGCACTTCCTGTGGTGTATGTAGTATGTCTTAGTTATTTTTCTTTTTGCTGAGACAAGATAGCCAACACTTAAAGGAGAAAAGTTTATTTAGCTCACAGACTGTAGAAATTTCAGTCCATAATCAGTTGCCTCCAAGGTAGGATGGAATGGTAGACAGGCACCACAGAGGAGAAACAGTTTATGGTGGACAGAAGGAAGCAAAGCAACAGGGGATGACCACAGCTCTTTCTAACCCTTATATTTTATCCAGGCTACTCGAGGCAGGTAGCACTCAGACCTTTAATCCTAGTGCCCTTAATCCTAGCTTTGTACCATGAATCCATCACATACTCTAGATCCAGTCCCTTTGTAAAAGTCTCACCTATGACCGCATGAGGCTTTGGGGGCGTGTTGAAACACAAGCCATAACATACTATATGTTCCTTTTCCTACTTTCCAAAGGTCAACTCAGATGTGGTTGAGGCAATGTCTCCAGGCATCTTTTGGCTGGAGGAGCAGGACATGAGGACTGTGACTTTGGATAGCTAGAGGAACAGAACACCCAGGGGCCAGGGAACTGTCCTAATAGTTGGGGACTCTGTGGCGCCATGAAGATTTGGTGCTGCTTCAAGTGTGGTGAGATGAAAGTGCCACTTTAGTTTTGGGCAAACAAATGTTGCTGATAAAGATGGTTCATATTCTGTGTTCTTGCTGCTCTACAACAGACCCCAGCATGTCAGGGTGGCCTGTGCACTTGATGGGTGAAGCTCTTTCTGTAGGGAGCGGCCAGTGGTAGAAGTGGTCCTGGTCCTCTTTAAGGATGATGCTCTTGCCACTGTAAGAAAGGTGGCAAGAAGAAGGAGGCCCCTGGTCAAAACTGACTTGGGCTGTTTTATATCCTGTGGAACACTTAAAGTTATGCAAGGATTCTGGAAATACCTTCATGCTTTCTGGGTTGTGCACACGCATTTCCTAAGAGTGTCCTATTTGGAGTGCTGGTCTGGGGGTAAGGGAAGTAAGAGGTGGAGGAGGCACAATCTTGTTCTTGGGGTGTTCTGAATTGATATAGCGGTGCAGGAGGAGACAAATCCAGGATGAGTGATATTTTATCCAGTCGTGAATGATGATATGCTTTGCTGTGCTTCCCTCTGTGTTGCAGGAAGCAGCTGGCATGCTGGGGATTAATTTGAGCCTTAGCAATGTAAATTTGTTTGCAGCCTTCTTCTTATTTGTGAATATGAAGCTATTTTACTTATTCTTAAAGTTATGGTGTTTATTACATGTAGGCCCGGAATTTACCTAGAACATTTCCATTGTCTCTATTCTAATACAGATTCTGTTTTTTTAAAATGCCGCGAGAAGACAGAACAGACCAATACCTGCCTTATCATCCATACTTTTGAAAAAGGGCACTATCAGAATTACCTATCAGAGTGATGTGTGTTTGTGACAAGTGTGGATTCTCAGGGTGGCTTGAGTGTGTGTCACATGCTGGTGAACTGTTCCTGTCTCGCCATGGTGACGATATAGTAGACTCTTACCTTCAGAGAAGTCACGCACCATTTGATTCAGTTTTTCATAATCTTAACACTTGGTTGTTTAGGATCCAAACTTGATAAATTCTACAAATACCTGAGTATGAGTTTTAGCTTTATCTTAAAAGAAATCACTGATACCTGATGTGGAACAATGCATTGGAGCAGTACCGGGCAGCCACTTTAAATCCACATTGCAGATTTTTGGACTTTTTTTTTCCGTTTAAAAGATGAATGTCAACTTTATCTATTTTTTCACCTGCTGTGCGTCCAGTCTTGCACATGGCTCAGTGGTATGACTAGTCAGAGCCTATTTGGAAATTATGATTTCTTTTTTTGTTCAGTTTTGTGTTATCTTCTTGATGGAGTTCATATGATCATAGAGAATATGATATGACATATGATATGACAATAAAGGTCACGAGAAATTGAAGTTGTCTTTTGAAATGTAGACTATTATATCAGAATGTTTTTGTTTTTTTAATCTAGCACTTTCTCTTAAAAACTCAAGGTTTGAAGAATAGTTATAAATATTAATGCATTCTGCTGGTTTCTGGTTGTGTGGCTGTGTGGCTTCAGTCTAGAAATGTTTGTGGGTGCTGGACTGCTGCTGCCCACTGGAGTGAGAGTTGGAGATCATAATTTCCTTACCCGTAATCTGGAATGATAGGCCTCAGACACTTTTTCTGGTTTGCTTCCTAGTGTGATGCACTAGGCCTGGGGGATGAGATTGGAAGCTGGTTCTTTACAAGGCCAGAAAACTTTCCTTGGCCTAATCTGGCCTGATCACAACTCCTGGCAGGCCTCATCTTCCTTTTTGGAGTACCAGGATAGGCCCTGTCTTTGAGCTGTCAGAGAGAGAAGGTGTGGTGGACAGTATCTGAACACATCTCCCTTACCCAGCATCTCCCCTTCCCTTTCTCTTTTTCTTCACTCTCTCTTGTCTTCACCTGATTGCACCCTGTCCCTCAGACACTTGCCTTATTACTTAGGTGTCACTACTATGTGCTGCCCACGACATCTGTGGAGCACTGTGCAGTGCTGACCAAATGACTGCTGGGCTGTCATTTTTGCTGCCAAATCTAAAAACTCCAGAAGGACAAGGATGCTATCTGCCCAGCTAGTGTTTGTATCCCTGTTTTCTATGGTTGCTGTTGGCATTAAGGCTGATTTTTACTGAATATTTTTTGAATGAATCTGAAATGTAGAAATTCCAGAAACTTTCTGAAGATCTGTGAGAGCAGTTTTGCAGAATGATTGACACTGAAGCTCTTGTAGAAAAGCCAGCTTTTTCTGCTAACAGCCAGCAATTAGAGTTTTAGGTCTTGTGGGCCCTGTGGTCTCTGTTCGAGTTACTCAGTTCTGTCTTGTAGTGAAACAGCATCCACAGGTGTATGTGGATAGATGACTTTGGCTGTGTCCCAGTAAAAGTCTATTTATGGACACTGAAACTTACATTTTGTGTAATTTTTGCATCTCATGAAATATACTTTTATGCCTCCATCTCCAACAACTGTTTGAACATATAGAAACCATTCTTAGCCCATAGCAGTGCAAAAACTGGTGGCAGAGCAGGTTTGGCCTCCTTCCTGCCACTTGCCCACTGCTCATATGTGTGCTTTCTACAGAACAATGTTCAAGGTGTTTCTGACAAAGGCCCTCACTTATAAAGAGTATAAAAATATACATGTAAAATTGGAGATGAGCGATTGAACCTACTGGGAGAAGGAGATTCCCAACATTTTCCCTAGAAAACATACTTCTTTCTTCTTCCTTTTGTTATTGCATAAAATACACATGCCAAAATTTACCACCTTAACCGTTTTAGGTGTATAATTAGTTAGCAGTAAGTGCAACCGTCACCACCATCTATCTCCAGAATACTGTTCATCTTAGAAATCTGAAACTCCCTGTTAAACACTAACTCCCTTGTCTGTTCATTGTGGATAGACACTTGTATTGCTGACATGTGTTAGCTATTCAAGGACGTACTAACATCTACTCAAGACCCTGATCTCAGTTCTTTTGGGTATGTATGTAGAAATGGAATTGATAGTTTGTTTGGTAATTCTGTTTTAAAGTTTTTGAGAGGAGCTGTCAAACTTTTTTTTTTCTTCTTTCTTTTTTTTTTTTCCTTTTTTAATTTTTTCCCTAACAGGGTCTTGCTAAGTCACTAAATTACCCAGACTGGGCTCACATTTGCAGTTCTCCTGCCTCAGCCTCCCACAGTGCCAGAGACCTGTACCACCAGGCCATATGTTTTGCACAGAGGCTGTACATTTTACATTTCCAGCAGTAGTACAGAGATCTAGTTTTTCTACACTGCTATTTTGTAACACTCATTATTGTCTTGAGTTTTTGGTCTTTATTTTTGGTACCGGGGGTCGAACTCACCACCTCGCGCCTGCAGTCTTTAGTTTTGATAAATCATTCTAATGGTTACGAGGTAGTATCTCCTTATAGTGTTGAGTTGCATTTCCCTCATGCTTCATGACACTGTACATTTTTTCATGTGAGTGCTGGACATTTAAATATCTTCAATGGGGAAGTGTCTGTCCACCCCTGACCCATTTGTGGTACTGAAGATTGAACCCAGGGCATACACATGTTAGGCAACTGCTTTAACACTGAGCTACATCTCCAGTTCCTGCCCATTTTTAAATTAAGTCAATTTTTTGTTGACTTATATGGATTCTTTATTCTGGATATCAATGTCTTATCACATTAATATTTTCCATGGTGTTGCCTTTTCTCTTGATTACTAATGTTATTTGATGCACATAAGTTTTTAATTTTGTACAACACAAGTTTATTTTTCTTCCCTTGCTTGTATATTTTGTACCATTGAAGAAATCATTGTCAAATCCAGTGTCATGAAGTTTTTCACCTGTGTATTGTAAGAGTTTTACAGTTTTTAAATCACAGTTTTAACCTAATCTACCATCCATTCTGATAATTGCATGAATGATAATAAGTCTTATGAAAAAGAATTCTTATAAAAAAAGGATTCATGAAAAAGAATCCTTTTTTTTTTTTTTTTTTGGCTTGTAAGTATCCATACCATTTGTTGAAGCCATTTGTTGAAGCCATTGTTGGGGTTTCCTGTTGGCACCTTTATTGAAATCATTTGATCTTATATGTGAGGGCTTGCTTCTGGACTCCCATGAGTTTATGTGCTTGTCTTTATGCAGTACGTGCTGTTTTATGATTTCTAAGTCTGTTTGTGCAGCTGTATAACAAAATACCTGAAACTAGGTAATTTACAATTGTAGGAATTTATTCCTTACAATTACTGATGTACAAGGTCCAAGATTAAGGTTCTGCCAAATCTATCTGATGTGGGGTACTCTCTGGATCCTTTTGAGGGGAGGAATATCCTGTGTTCACGTGGTAGAAGGGAAGGAAAAGAATCCTATTTCTCTAGTCCTTTTATAAAGATCTTCATTCTATCCCTGAGAGCTGCGCTTTCCTGACTCAGTCATTATTATTATTTTCTGACTTGGTCATTATTTAAAGATTCCACCTCCTAATATTGTTGCATTGGTAACTGAGTTTCAGCACATCAATTTTGGGGAATTTTGGGATTGTAACTGCCAGCTTTGTCCTAAGTTTTGAAATTGTAAAGTTTGTTCTTTTTCATGAGTTTTTTTGGCTATTGAGAGCCCTTTGAGGTTTTGTATAATTTTTTTTTTTACTTTTGTACATAATTCTGCTATACTTCCCAGTATTTTGATTTTCAGTAAAATTTATCTTTCAGTTTTCTCCTCAGTGGCAATGGTTTCATTCAACTCTCGTAAGCAACCGGCCTAGTATTTAATATTATCTGGTAGAATTTAAGTTCAGGGAACTGGATTCAGACTAGACTAGTATTCTCTGGGAAGCTTTAGTTCAGGAAACTGGATTCAGTATAGTTGCTGTTCCTCTTCTTAGATGTTTTGGTTTGGTATTTGATAATCCCAGAAATCAAATGTCAAGTCTTTCCATATGGCATCCCTCCCCTAATAGCAGCAGGGTTCCTCTGGGCCTGAGAAAGAGACTGCCTTACTTGTCCTCTGTGGGCTGTGCCCTGTGGCTGGCCTGAGATACAGCCTTGGGGAGCTGGTGGCTGGATTTACCCTGAATTCGGGTTGGGTTTGGGAGTGGGATTTGTAAGAACAGGTTTGGAGGAAAGGTGAGAAAAAAAGGAAGCACACTCCCTAATGCCTTTCCAAACTTTGAAAGGTACACTAGAATGATATTTTTGCTTTGCAGCTACGTATTCAGTACATAATTACAAAATGCCAAAAGAACGCCAGCAGTGTGTGTGGCGGCCCTGGAATACAACCTGAACCAAGGTAGATGTGGGAGAATTGCAAGCTAGAGGGCAGCTCAGGAAAATGTGGTAAATTAGCAAGCAGTTTACACCATGAATTAAGCATTGTTTATAGGAATGGTGGTATACTGTGCATATCTGAGGACTTACGGGCTTGCGTTGCTTCCAAATTCTGGCTTAATTTGATGAAAACTGAGAATAATTTTGAGTAAAACAGTCATAGAAAGAAGAAGACTGTATAGCCATTCTGCTTTGTCTTTTAAATCACAGTGTTTCCCCAAGTTAGATAACAAATGGAGTCTGGGGGCATTTCATACTCAATATTAATTTTCAAAGTACTTATGTTAGTAAACAAACTCTTCAAATAAATCACAGCGCCTCCTGTCAGTGTATGGTTAGTTTATCAGGTAAAATGGAGTATTACCGACAAGAACTAGAGTTGTGATAA
This sequence comes from Dolichotis patagonum, assembly GCA_004027295.1. Taxonomy (NCBI): domain Eukaryota; kingdom Metazoa; phylum Chordata; class Mammalia; order Rodentia; family Caviidae; genus Dolichotis; species Dolichotis patagonum. The sequence continues at coordinate 249,769 of PVJX010000237.1, read as the reverse complement.
AGAAAAGTAATAGCTGACTGTATTATTAGGGAAATCAAAAGTGTCTGTTAAATTATAGAGACTCTATTATGTTTCTCTGTAACTTCACCAAGATAATTCTTTTGAGGGTGATAAAGTGTAACCATGAATCCATACATACAAGAATGCCATCAGATGGATAAACAACCAAAGTAAGTATCAGCTGTACATTTACATTTATCTGTCATAGAGTTTCAGGGACCTGCTGGTCCAGAGTAATCTGCATGGTCACTGTCTGGGAGGAAGACATTCGCTATGAAATTTTCTCCATTAGTTCATCTGCCCTGCAGTCTTGTCTGAGGGCATTTCAGTAGTTGGCACTCCCAGGGACAGTGGGGAGCTCCCTGGTTTTTGTTTTTATCTAGTGGGCAGAGGAACAAAGGGTTTGGTGCTATATATTCCACTGTCATGAAAGGCAGGTGCTGTCTTAGTCCCTCTTACTATAATAGAGTGTCACAGAGTGTGTAATTTATAAAGAAAAGGTACTTATTTTTCATAGTTCTGGAGATAGGGAAGTCCAAGATTGAAGGTCTGCATATGATGAAGTCCTTTTCACTGCATTGTAACATGGCAAGGGGGGGAGTGTGTGTACTCAGGTCTTTCTTTTTCTAAAGCCAGTGATGCCATCAAGACCCCCCACCATCATGACTTCATCTAACCTAATTGCTTCCCAGAGTTCCCCCAACATTTGAATTTGGCAATTAACTTTGAATGTGGGGTACACATTCAAACCATAGCAGATGCTGTACTGTATAAAGAAGCCCCTGAAAGAAGCATAAAAAGACGCTATGCTTTGCAGATAGATTGTCTTTTAAATCCTACTGAAATGTGCTCATTTTGACTCTTTTAAAACACAAAACTAAAGGAAAATCAGCTAAGTAACCCAACAACAAGAAAATCTTGCAAAGTCTCAGGCAGCATGTGTGGATTTTAACCCATCTGCGTAAGGTATAATCGCCTTTTCTGGAAAGCTGTTCTCCTTTCAACTTGCCTTTGTAGGTGGGAGGCTGAGAGTTGAAAGTCCCTAAAGAGCCTGTTGCACTGTTCTCTGTGTATCTTTTAAGTGGCTTTATGTAAAGGGTTGTAGGCTCCTGCTGAGAGGAGGGTTTTGTGTTTGCACTCTAATGTTTGGTCATTTTCCAAGTGCTTCCTGAATCTGGAGAAATAAGCATGGGAGGAGGTGGGCTCAGCTCTTTTGAATTTGTTTCCAGTGGAGTGAAGTTAACTTCAGTTTCAGATTGGAGCTGTGCACTGGATTCATTTGGGAGCACACTGGCTGCTGATGATATAGCAGAAATAAATCTTGGAAGACCTGCATGCATTCGAATAGAAGAGTAGTAGATGGAGCTGCTTCTTGTTTCTGATCTGCAGGAAGTTGCCTTAATGGAATGAGCTGGCCTCCAAGGATCAGTCTTCTGGGACCTGGGATTTATGATGAAGCACAGAAACATCATTCCGCTTATTTTTACTGTAAATACACTCAGCATTACAAAAATTTATTAAAAGATAACCGTGATCTGTCCTTTTGGGAAGCTTCTAATGAAAGGTAGGGGACAGTGGATAATTTCTCTGGCTAGGCATTTATTTATGCTGCATTTCTTTCCAGAAGGTGCTTAAGTAGATTATATGTTTTGCAACCTCAGTATAGATTGTTTTAGTTTTCTTGATACTTGTGACTTTAATTACTATTCTAAAGAAATTGATTTCTTTTTCTTGTTCATCTAGAAATGATCATTAAAAACAAAAATTAAAAGATTTAAGACGTTCTTGATGCTAGTTGCTTCACTTTTTTGGAAGGGCTAATTTTTCTGTAGTCAGGAGCGTGAGTTCTGGAGCCAGACTGCCTGAGATCAGATCCTAGTCTGGTATAGGAGTAGCCTCTGCATGCCCTCAATTTCTTTCTTTGTAAAATGGGGATAATGATAGTGATTTTAGCATAGGGTTGAGGTGATGGTTATATGAGTTAGCATATGCAAGCATCTCCTAAGTGTTAAGCTTGCATTTATTTAACGGATTTTGGCTAAATCTATGTGTTCAGTGCATATTTACCAAATGCCAAAAGAACGCCAGCAGTGTGTGAGGCCCTGGAATACAACATGAGCCAAGATAGATGTGGGAGAATAGCAAGCTAGTGGGCAACTTCAGGAAAAAGTGGTGACTTAGGTAAGAGGGTGAAAGGTTACCAAAGGAGCCTTCCTGGTTTAGTGGGTATTTTGAAGAAAAGGTCTGAGTTCATGAGATGAAGGCGGGCATGTGGGAGTAGCATTAGTTTATCTGAAATCCCTATATACATGGGACCTTGTGCCTCAGTCTGGGTGCTGGAGAAGGAGAAGACACAGTGCAGATGAGGCTGGGGAGCTAGTCCTGCCAGGACTTTGGAATGATCTAGTCTTGGTGCTTAGACAACTGGATAGTTGCTGAAGGGCTTGGAACCATAGAGGGCACCATCAGATTTTGTTGTAGGAAGATCTCGTGAGTGGAAAGGAGAAAGGAGAGAGCACATCTGGGGAGCTTGTGGCAGCAGTTCTGATGGGTAGCCGTGGGAGTGGCAGAAGGAGAGAGAACTGGCATGAATGAGTTGAGGATAAATGACATGGTGTCACAACTGACTAGCTGTGAGGGTCTGTGAAGGAGATGTCCAGGCCTCTGTGCTGCTGGTCTCTGGAAGATCCAGCCTCGGAAAAGCCTGAGTGCTGAGACAGCTGCCATGTCCTCAGCAGCAGGCAAAGGCTTCACCTGCCCTAGGAGCTGAGGAAGTCTTTGCTGCCTGAGACCTGCAAGAGCCAGCTCAAGGTGACAGGGCTTAGCAAGGACATTCCTGGAATGGGCAGATATGGAGAGAAGGCACTTGAGTTCTAGAGAAGTTTGTAGAGATGAGTGGTAGCAAACAGATGGTGATGAAGCTCTCTGGACAGTACTTGGGCAGGAGGTATTGAAAGAGGAGAAGCAGCTAAGGAGCATGGGGCAGTAGAGGTGGGCCAAGGACTCAGCATGAAGGACTGAGCAGGAAGGAATCCAGAGCTGATGCCCCGGGAGAAGGAGGATGTGGTAGGGAAGAAGGGAGATGGGGCATCTGTTGGTAGGACAGATGTGATTCAGTGGCATAGTGGACCCGCTCCGTTGAGTAGTGTGGGCTCAGACCTTGGGCTGAGACATGGAAGGACTCGAAGGAGGTAAAGGTCCAGGGGAGCTCTCAAGGAATGAGGTGAGTGGTTGCGGGACTGGAAAAATAAAAACTGAATCCCGGGAATTAGTTACCAACTCCAGATAACCAGCGACACCAGATCTCAGTGGCTAGAAACATTTCCCATCTCACAGTTTCTGTGACAGGTGGCAGATGTGGCCTCACTATGTCCCTGTCAGTCTCTCTCTGCATTTAAGGTGCAGGGCTGAAGTCCTCATTGGCCTTTTTATAAAATATCACACATTGATTGGCAGTTACATCTTGGGTGTGTGTGGGGGGTTCGGCAGGCTTTGGTGAAGACACAGCTAAGAGGCACAGCTAGGAAGGGTTGGGTGTGTTTGTTCAGGCTAGAGGCTGTTGTTTGACATTCAGAATCCATTTAATGTGACGGAGACCTCCTCTCCTGCCCAGTGTTCTCTTATAATTGAGCATTTGCCTTAGCTGGGATTCACTGCATTCCCTCCCAATCCTGGCCCTCCCTTTTCAGGCAGTGTTAGCGGTTCTGCGGGGGAGGTGGGCCCACCCCTTTGCTCCTTGCCTGGCCATCAGGGTCACTCTCTTTCCCTGCTCACTTATTCATCACAGTTGACTCCTGAAGAGTGTATTGCATATGTATTGTGTGCTGGTCCCTGGGCATCTGTGGTTAACACATCCTAGCTCCTTCTTCCACACAGCCTTCTCTCTGGACAGCCCCCAGACCATGCAGTGCTTTTGTGCATTACACAAAGGCATCCCCTTGGGTGAACGTGCTGCAGGGAAGCATAGCTTGAGCTGGATTGCAGCTCCTGCCTGCCCCTTCAGTGTTGAGCCTTTATGTGGTGAACCGCCTACCAATTGCTCCCAGTAGACCTGAGTGGCCAGGTGGACAAGGGGTCTTCCTATGCTGGATCTGACCTTTCAAGGCCCCTCTCCCCAAGCTCTGTGAGCTTTCCTGCTTTATTTTAGAGGAAGGCGAACAGAGTGGAGACAGGGATGGATCTCTCTGTATGACAAGGGCATGGGGTATTGAATGTCCTTTTTGTGCTATAACTATAAATTCATGTTGGACAGGAACATGTAGAAATTTGACAGATGGAGGAAAGATCTGGAGGAGGAAAGTATTGCTAGAAAATATTTCACCTAAAAAGGACTTTATGACAAGGTTTGCTTGTGACAAGCGTTGTGTGATAGTGGATGGTATTTTGTGCGACTTTTGTTTTGGCCTGTCTTCGCTGGTTTTATGAGAGCTATTCAGGATGTGTCGAGGGGAGGGGACACCAGGGAAGAGAAGCTGTGTTTAGCATCCTGTGGGGACTGTTGTTCCAAGGATGTGGCACAGAGCTGTGTAGCCATACAGTGTGCTGCTGAGGACACCCAAGTGGGATCAGAAGGCCCAGGCTTTTCAACACCTGACTTCTTCCGTCTTCTGTTCCTGTGACTTTGAACAGCAATTTAACATCTTTTTGAAACCTCAGTTTGTCTGTCTGTGAAATGGAAATCAATATTAATCCATTCCTTGTGACATGTCCTATGGACCATGTTATTGGCTGTTCCATAGTAAGAGTTTCCTAGCTCTTGTTACAGTTTTTGCTGGTTATGCCTTATTTGGGGACCTGGTTTCTAATTAAGTCTTTCCTGTATCAGTCTTATCTTCTTTCTCTGCTTTAAGCCCCCTAGAGAGGTTGTTAGTTTGTGAGCTTTTAGTGTAGGAATCCTGTATTATTAATCTCCAAGTGCCCTGCAGTGCCTGCCCGGGACCCTGGATGGTAAATTCACGGTTACTGGGTTGAATTAACTAGCTAATCTGAGTCTGTTCCATGGGGTAAGCGTTAGCCTGGGTGTGGCCTGGAAGGCTGTCTCTCCTCTGGACTGGGTTCTGTTCTTGGGATGAGTGGAATTGTTATTTCCTCCTGTCTCAAGGGCTTTCTGAATAAGGCACAGGGCCTTTGACACTGCACAGTTGTCACAGCTCCTTTGAAGACAAGAGGAGTTGGCTACAGGGAGGGTTGATAAGGCCTGTATTGTAGAGGCAGCAAGAGTATCACTCTTTGTGTAAGATGTGCAGGAAGGGTGTATCCAGAGCACAGGGCACAGAGGCCTTCAGACTAGGTGGCAGCATACCCTCCTTCCTCCTGGTGTAGGCACCAGTGTCTTTGTGGGCAGAAATGGAGTACTCACTGCTTAGGGTAGATTGGTGCTTCAGAGATAAGTTTAATGGAGTTTCTGGTCTTATTAAGTACAGAATTAAGTTTAACTGTGGTTATTTCCATGATGATGATAGTGGTTGGTAGTAGTAATAGTGATGGTGGTGGTGGTGACGTTGTTTGTAGTAGTATTTTTATTGGTGATGAAGGCAGAGGGGAAGGTGGTAGTGTGATGGTTTGGTGATGGTGGTGATGATAGTGGTGGATGACTGGTGGTGGCAGTGATGTTGGTAGTGTTGTTGGTGATACTGATGATAGTGGTTTTAATGGTGTTGGTTTTGGTGTTGGTGTTTTTGTAGTGGTGCTAGTGATGGGATATTGTGGGTGATCTAATAGTGATGATAATAGTGATGATGATGGTCGGATGTATGTTGGTCTCTATGTATGTTGGGGTTGGAGAGTATTGTGGTTCCTCAGCTGGCAGCCCTGGTACTGCTCAGAACACATATAGGTGAGTCAGGTAGGGCAACAGGGAATTGCAGGAAAATGAGTATTTTCTGTTGTCAAATCTGATGAAACTTTAAAAGTTAACATTGAAATAAAGCCAGGGGTGGTGATGCATTCCTGTAATCCTAGCACTTGGGAGGCTGAGGGAGGAGGATCACTGCAATTTGGAGACCAGCCTGGGCTACCTAGTGAGCTGAAGGCCCGTCTGAGCAACATAGGGAGACACTGTCTAAACAAACAAACAAACAAACAAACACACACGAGACAAATAAGAAACAGGGAGATATTTGGTTATTTTTGCTCAGTGCATTAAAAAAAAAAAATCCTGGGTGATCTTGTCCTTTTGTTGTGATGGTAATGTACTGTGGTGTGCATTTTCAGAGCTGCATTCTCTCTTGCCCTCCCTTTATTCTCTCTTGCTTTTGTCTTGTTCAGCAGCAATTTCCTAAGCAAGCAAATAGGGTTTTATAGCCTCTTGCTAAGTATTTCTCATCTCTTGCTAAGTATTTCTACCATGGTGCAAAAGCAATTTTATTATGTGATGCTGTATTTTATAGTCAATTGAAATGACTATTAAAATATAACATTGCTTGTGAGGCTCGTGGCAGCTCTGCTGAAAAGCCCTGCCCTTGCAAACTAGGGCCTCTGTGTCCTGGAAAGAGAAGACTTTTGGGAAACTGGAGCCCACATCCTGGGCCCAAGGCCGGGTAGTTACAAAGGTCCCATTTAGAAAGGTCCTGCTCTTAGTTCAATGCCTTAAGGTTGCAGGTTGAACTTCTTTCTTCTTTTTTGATGTGGTGAAATAAACATAACATTAACTTGCCTATTTTGGCCATCTGTGTTTAGTTAGTTGTATAATTCATTGTCATGAAGCATGTTGACATTGTTGAGTCATCACCACTGTACATCTTTAGAGCTTTTTCTTCTTTCCAAACAGAAGCTGTACCCATTAAACAGTAGGTGCTTTTTTCTTCCTAACCCCCATACCTGGCAACCAGTCTACTTTCTATGAATTTGACTGCTGTAGGAACCACATGTAAATGTAGTTTGTGTCAGGCTTATTTCAGTTAGTATAATATTCTAAAGCTTTATTCTTGTTGTATCATACTTTTCTTTTTTAAGACTCTGTAATATTCCATTACATGGATATACCATATTTAGTCTCTTCATCTGTGATACACATTTGAGTTATTTGTACTATTTGCCTATTCTGAATAATTCTATGAACACTGATATACAGATATTTGTTGAAGTCTTTGCTTTCACTTCTTTTTGGCATATTTTCTAGAAATGGAATTGTTACATCATATGGTGATTCCATGCTTAATTTTTTGAGGAAGTGTCCAAGTTTTTTCCACAGTGGCTGCACTATTTTACATTTCTACCAGCAATGCACATGGGCTCCAATTGCTACAAATTCTTACCAATACTTGTCATTAGTAAAAATATAGCCATACTGTCTTTATCTTCTTCAATGAGGGACTTTGTACTTTTTCTTTGCATTTGGTCCTGAAAATTATGTGGCCTTTCTTGCTGGGACAGATACTGATATGCTCTGGCTGAATGTTCTGTGAAACCCTATCTATGTTCAAGAGCAGAACGTTTTTAGTTAGGTATGGTGGCAGGTGACTATATTCCTAGCTACTTGGAAGGTCGAGGCAGGAAAATTGCAAGTTTGTAGACAGCTTGGGTAACTTAGCAAGATCCTGCTTCAAAATTTAGAAAAAGGCTGACAATGTAGCCTATGGGTTCTATCCCTAGGAAGGGAAGGAAGGAAGAGAGATAGCGAGAGAGATAGCTAGAGAGCGAAAGAGAGCCAGAGAATGAGAAAGAGACAGAGACAGAGAGACAGAGGGACAGAGAGACAGAGACAGACAGAGAGGGAGAGAGATTTTTGAGCTAAGAGGTTTCTCTAGAGAGAAAGCAGGAAGTTTGGGCTGGAATGCTTCACCAGGCTGATGGGGAGGATAGAGGCCCTGGCCCTATGCTGTCTGGGGCTTTAGGCACTTCCTGGGCCTGGGGTCCAGTGGTTTTTTTAGCAGTGAATTGCAGGCAGAGCATGACTTCATGGCCTGGCCTGCTGCTTTATTAAATACCTCTCTGTGAATCTGTATTCATGCCTGGTTGTCCCCACTGCATAAAGTTTGTGATTGAATCTTTGGCCCTCCCTCTGCAGGCAGCCCACCCACACACAACACTTGGAATTATCAAATGATGTCTTTTTGCCTATGTTTTTGCGCCCAGTCCAGGGAAGGCAAATTTATCAAGCAATTAACTAAGGAAAGATTTGTCTTCTGTCCTCCGGGAACTTAAAGCCACACAACTGGCTGTCTCCAACAGCTATGCCAGAGGGCAGGTGTAGGGTCTGCCTTGTCTTCGTGCCTAATAAAGCAGACAAGAAAGGCAAGTATCTAGGTCTGGCCAAGTCAGGACCTTGGCTGTCTCCCTCCAGGCTGTGCTGGCATGGCTCTCCATGCCTTGTTCCAGCTCCTGCTATAAATTCCTGCTTCTCCCCAGCAGTGTGTCTGGGCCACACCCCGCTGTCTCTGTCCAGGGTGATTCTCCCTCTGGAATAAGAGGCCAGGGTCTACACTGCTTGGCTGGGGCTGCAGGACTCTAGCCAGCAAGTATGCACATGCAGCCGGCTGAGAACGCTTTACCATTCTGCAGTGTGGCCCTCTGCCGGAATATCTGGAAGCCTGTGATTACCCTGAAGGAGTTGGTGGGGGAAGGGCTTTTGCTGGTCCCGGCCTGTAGCCTCTGAGAGCGAATGTGACCTTCTCAGGCTGAGATCTGGCAGCCTACAAGTATCTTTCCCTCTTTCATTCGCAAGTGACCATTCTGTGGTGGTCCATCAGAGTGAGTGCCAGGAGGTGACAGGCAAGGGGGCAGGTATGGTGGTGGTGGTGGTGCAGGAGGCTGGGATGTCAGTAGTGCTGCTGTCTACCTGCATTGCTGCAAAAACAGGTTCTTACCTTGTGCTCCAACCCTACTTAAATTTAAGCTGCTGAGTATTGTGTGCAGTCTGGCAGTAGCCCCTGATGGGGTAAACCTTCATATTCATTATCCCACTCCCACCTAGCAGTGCTGTCTTCTCTCTCGTGGTCCTGTTTCACAGAGTGAAAAAGCGAGCCTCATAGAGCTCCAGCTACTTGCACGAATGTACAAATCAGAGGCCTGATCTGCTGAGCCAGTGTTTTATTCCCATCCTAAGTGTGGAACTGGCCAGCCTTGAAATGGTACTGTATGATGATGGCCCTAGGAGAGCAGTTAGAGGTGTGGAGGGGCCCCTTTGGTTCTCAGATACAGTGCACAGGTGTGTCTGTCTGTTGTTCCCTGAATGTGCAATGGAAAAAGTAGAGATGGGTCAGTTCTCTGGTGTGAAGCAGGCTGGGGTCAGCACAGAGGGAAGAGGCAGAGTGCTTTGTAACCTAACAAGCAGCCACGTGGGCTAGAGTGAAGCTAGAAACTGCTTTCCACGCAGAGAGAGAGAGGAGCGTTGCCGGGAGAGCTCCCTCCAGTAGCCTGCGCCTTCCTTCATTAATATCCCGTGTGTGCCTTGCTTTATTGTTTTTCTCAAAGAGGGCTTGATTGTTTTTTAATCTTCAATTTTACTTTTTGTCAAAACTAAGTAATGTAACACTGCAGAGGAGGAATTTCAACTAACTACGAAAAAGCCAAATGTTTCCTTGGCCATAAGGGAATCCTTCCCAGTGGCTGCTGCCTTTTGCTGCCTTCTTCCTTGGAACTGCAGCAGACGGGGAAGTCACCCTCTACCTTGCGGGAGTTGCTGCTGACCCCAGATGCCTTTGCAATGCACAGTTCTTCAATAAATGGGGACCCCTTTGATCAAGCCTAGAATTGCCACTGGCTGAAACCATGTTCACAAAAAAAGTTTGTGGTGGAAGGTTTGTTGTGGCCTTACTTGTTAACAGTTACAAACTAGAAATAAATCACCCAAATGTCCATTCACAAGAGAATGGATAAATATGTTGAAAGAATGGAACAGTACTCAACAATTAAAAAAACACAAATATGCATGAATCTCCTAGTATTAGGCAAAAGAAGCCAGACATAAAGAAGTACATATAATTCCACTTGTATGAATTCTTACATTTGACAAATCTCTTCTATGGTGATAGAAATTAGAAAAAGATGCTTGGGAAGAAAATTTCCTAGCGTGGGCACGAGAGTACTTTCTGAAACTCTTCTTATCTTGGTGTACATGGCGTATGGAATTATCCAAAATTTATGCAGCTGATCACCTAAGATTGTGCATTTGGTTTTATCCATTGAAAGTATATATATGAGTACAGATATGCAGATGGATCTGAATATAAATGTATAAATATTGTTTGTTACGTGGCTTACAGCATGTAGCTAGAGCTATTGGATGCCCTACCTTTGTGTTCTACCCATAGCTATCACTGCTTTTACTGAGTAGTTTTTAATTCGTGGGGTGTTTTGGGGGCTTAGTCAACTACATGGCGGCAGGTTTGAAAGGGAAGCGCCAGCATATGGAGACCAGAGGAGGGGCTCTATGTTTTTTTCATCTGGGCATAGTGTCTTTGTCCTGGTCTGAGAAGAAACTGTTCATGGATGGTGAGGTCATTTTGACTTATGTGGCAGGAGGATGGGCATGTGTATAGTTGAAGAGAGAGGTTCAGGACCTTGCTTGATAAGGGAGGTTTTATCTAGAAGGCTTGGTCTTTTGTGTGCCATAGCATTAATACACTGCAGTGTGGGAATAAGGCTGTAGTGATAGCTTCCTAATTTCAGTGGTTTGGGGATCCTTATTCTCAGATTGGCGCTGCTTAACTGTTGCTGTTTCGGTCACTTAGACCTCTTCTTTGGAAGGTTCATTGGTGAGTGTTCCTGGATGGGAGACCACTGACTGAGCTGCTAGACCTTATTTTCACGGGGCAGAACCTCTGTCAGCTCCACCTTCGTAGTCTCTAGGAGCCCGTGGAGGGTGTGTAGTTTATTCAAGAGGCTGTGGAAGTAGGTGCCCTGGATGATCTCAGGCACTACTTAGCCAAGTGATGTCAAGTGTGTTGTATTTCTTGGTTCAGTGGTTGACCTCCAGGGTATCCTATCTCTTTAGACCTTTTGAAGTTGTCTCTGCTGGCAGAGACCCAGGTTTGATAGTTTCTAATGTGAAATAAAGGCAAACAAAATCATGTTGTTTTCCAGTGGATATAGAATCCAGGTCATAGTTCTGCCATCTTGAATTCCTGCATTGACTTACTAATAAACATTTGTGTCACTTTGGGTGCCAGGCACTGTGAGGCATGGATGCCGAAATGAAGAACGTACAGGGCAGCTGTGAAGGTAGTTGGTGCAGACAGGGAGAGGGTCAGCAGCCCCGTGGGATTCCACAGGAGCTGTTTCTGCGGCATGAAGCTGGGGTAAGGCCCTTAGTGAGTGCTGCAGTTGACTTTCACTATGTACCGGTTCTGTGACATGCATTCCTATCCCTGGCACTGTGCACCTGTTCTGTGATGGGCACATCTAACAGTGATTAGCAGCCAGGGGCAAGTGTCCAGGGCACTTTGTTGTGTGTGAGGATGTCTTACTGTAATAGAGAAGAGTTCTGTAGACGGCCTGGAGACCCAGGGCAGGCAGTAGTAAGCTCTGAAAGAGGTCACATGCGGGTGCCTTCGTGGTTCCGTCTGATGAATTACTCAGTTTACAGAGTGACAGAGGTTTCCTCCAGGTTGATCGTTGGCTTATTTGTGAATTGAACACACACACACGCACACACGCACACTTTTTTTTGTACTACATGCATAACATTTGCCATTAAGAAGAGCAAATTATCATTCTTGAATTTTTCTTTTTTCTTCCCTTTCTTTTTTGACTACTATTAATATTAGGCTTGATGACTTGATACCTGTGTAAAGAAGAGAAGAAAATATATTGCAGATCATATCATCTGTGAGTTTTCTCAGAAGCTCAGGAAGAGGAGATGGGAGGTGATAAAGTAACTTTTCACCTGGTGTCACAAATAAATGATTCTAAGCATAATATTTCTGTTCTTTCATTGTCTTTTTCTCCTGTGTGTTCCCTATGTGGAGACTCAGCTTGATGCTGCTCTCTAAGGTCACTGGAGCTGTGCATGTTTTCATCGCACTCTTTATAAAGAACTTTTTGGCTGGTTGTGGGGAAGTGAAGGTCCTGGGTCAGGTTTTTATGGTGGAGTAAGTTGGATGCTGTCAGCTCAAACACTGAAAGTACTTGGCTGCTCCTGGTCCCCAAAGGGAATCACACTGGTGCCATCATCTGGAGTTTTGGGGGGTGGTTGTACTCCCTGGCTATCTGGTCTGCAGTGTACATCTACTGGGAGCTAGTGACCCTGGCAGGTCACTGTAAAGTCCCCATTACCTGAAGAGTAAGTGCTTTTTCACTAGTATATATTTTCCTAGGTTGCAGTAACCTTTCTGTCTTGAAGAAGGATGATTAAAGTGATTAAATCTTCTCCCTATCTTGTTTTTGCATCTCTTTGTTGCTGAGCAAAATTCAATGTGAATGTAGATAATTTTCAGGTCAGCTAAGTCTTTTCTTATTTGTGGATGGATTTGTAAAAACCCATCGATAAGGAAGCCAGCAGCTTTCTATTCCAGAACTGACTTTGTGAAAGACAAATATGTAGGAAAGTGGAATCTTACTTTTGCTGCCGTGGAAAAGCAATAAAGCCAATACTCAGCACCACCTGGGGTGTTTCCTGCAAATGCTGAATGTTTTGGCACTGAGACCTTTTGGACTAGATAGAAATAAGATAGTTTCTGGCTAGTTGTGGATAAGGTGTACAACGATATTTTATTCTGAAGAAAGATATTAAAATGTCTTTGAATTGTATCTATCAGTTCAATTAGAATTGAGAAAAGGCTTTTTTCCATTTTTCTTTTCATACTGTTATCTTCACTGTCCCTCTCACCTGTTTCCATCCAAAAGGCAGAAAGAAATACTGAATAACAAATGACAGTTCCTTTGTCCTGCCATGCCCCTGCTCTGATTCTTTAATTATTTAGATGAATTCCTTGATTCTAATATCCAAACAGTGAATGAAAAACGGCCACAGGGGAATTTATTGGCAGAGTAATAATCTGTATTTCTAAGAAAGAAAGATATACAGACCCACAGGGGTTACATGGTGACTTTGAAGGTAGTGTGGTTTTTCACAGAATGTGGAACTCACAGGTACAGAACCGTTCCTGGAGGTGTTCTTCGACCTTGAGTTTATTCCCCTGGTTTCCCCTTGTGCCTCTTGCCTTTGAACCTGATGTGTTAAACTGGGAGGAGGGAGGCTGCTGAACTCATTGGAGTTCGTATGTGGGAACCAGTTGGTATTTCACAGTTCTCACTAGCAGCAGATGCTGAATCCAATAAGGAACATTCTTTGTTTACCTTAGCATCCTTTATATTTCTTCATTGCATATTTTACTTTTGTAAAATTGTTGAAAAATATGCGTAACTTAAAAATTGCCCTTTTAGCCCTTTGCAGTTGTGCAGTGCAGTGGCATTAAGCACCCTGACATAGGTGGGCAGCCGTCTCTACTACCCACTTCCAGAACTTTTCTTCATCCCTAGTGAAACTGTATCCATTTCCCCTTTTCCTAGCCCCTGGCAAACACCATTCTTTCTCTATGAATTTGACTATTCTAGAGGCTTCATGTAAGTGGAATCATGCAGTGTTTGTTTGTGCTTGGCTTACTGCATTCAGCATCATGTCCTCACTGTAAAGTGTTAAAATTTATTTCCTTATATGGCCAAAGGATATTCCATTATATACATCTATCACATTTTGTTAGTTCACTGTCCTATAGTGGACACTAGGGTTGCTTCCACCTTTTGCCTATTGTAAATAATGTAGCTGTGAATATGGCTGTCAAATACCTATTCGTATCTCTCCTTTCACTTATTTTGGGTGCGTACTCAGAAGTAGAATTCCTGAATCACATAGTAATTCATTATTTTCCACAGTGGCTGTACCATTTTACATTCCTGTGAGCAATATAAAGGATTGCAATTTCTTTACATACTTGTCAAGACTTTTTTTTTTGGTAGGGGTGAATAATAGCAATCGTAATGGGGATGAAATGATAGTTCTTTATGTTTTTTGAACAGACTGTAGATGTTGAGCATTATTTTGTGTACTTATTGGCCATTTGTATATCTTTGGAGAATTGTTCTTTTTCCACTTTTATTGTTCTTTGCAGAAATTCTTTTTATATTCTAGGTAACAATCACTTACCAAATAAAGGATTTACAAATAATTTCTTCCATATTGTCAGTTGCCTTTTCACTCTGTTAATATTATCTTCTAATGCATGGGAGTTTTTGATTTTGATGAAGTCCAACTTTTGTTGGCTGTACTTTTGGTAAAACAGAAATCATTGCCAAATGCAATGTCATGTTTTCTTCTAAGAATTTTATAGGCTTTGCTTTTATGTTTAGATTTTTCATCTATTGTGAGTTATGTTTTGTGAGTGATATAAGGGTCCACCTGCTTTTATTCCCCCACAGGGATATTTAATTTTTTTCAGCACAGTTTTTTGAAAATCTACCCTCTCCCCATACATGGTCTTGGCACCCTTGTTGAGATCAGCTGACCTTACATGTGAGGGTTAATTTCTGTTGTATCCCGCTGACCTGTGTTTGTCTTTGTGCCAGTATCATACTTTTTATTACTGTAGCTTTATAATAAGTATTGAAATCATGGCTTGTAACGCCTCCAACTTTGTTCTTCTTTTTGCTTATTACTTTGGCTATTCCATTGTCCTAAATATGTATGGATTTTCCTTTTTCTTTGAAAAGCATTGCTGGGGGCTGGGGATTTAGCTTAGTGGCTTAAGTGCCTGCCTGGCAAGTTGTGAGGTCATGAGTTCAATCCCTGGTACCAAAAAAAAAAAAAAAAAAAAGAAAAGAAAAGAAAAGAAAAGCATTGCTGGGATTTTGGTAGGCGTTGCATTGAATCTGTGGGTGGGATTGGCATTTTGGCAATATTACGTCTTGCCTCAGTGAACATGGATGTCTTTCCATTTACTTTTTAAATTTCCTTCAGCAATATTTTGTAGTTTTCAATGTACAGATCTTTTGTGTCTTTGTTAAATTTATTTCTAATTAATTTCATTATTTTTACTTGCTTTATAGTTACAAAACATGAGCGACAACACTTGTTTAGTAGCACTGCTAGAACCAGTCTCTACACATTTTCCTACCTTTCCCTGTCTTCCTTTTTGTCCTGCCTTCCTTCTACTTCGCTTGCAGAAAGTAAGACACAAATTTTAAACTTAAAGAACTCACAGTTGGGAGGAAGATGAAGAGGTGGGAGGTAGAGGAGTAAGAAGGAAGGATTGCAGCGTGATGTAGTGAATGCTGATGTAGAATGGTTCATTGCTCTGGGCGGCTCTAACTGCTTAAGGCAATTTGCCCCGTAGGCTGCTCTGTCTACCAATCAGATTGGGGGCAAATGTCTGGCAGTGATAGGGCTAAGCAGTCTCCTTTTGAAAATAGATTTTAGCAGACACAGTTTACAGTTCCAAATGCATGTGACCCTTTGCAAGTGCTAGTAACAAATTCCCACTAGTACTGTTGGTAGTGTGGATTGCTATACTGTTATTCACTGTGTAAGTTGACTTTGCTATTTTGTTCTCCAGTTTCACCAAGCCCTGGGTTTGGGTGACTAGTTTCTTTCCTAGGGTCAAGTTCAGAAGATGGGTATACTGCTCTTACAATTTCTAACCAGTGTTTGTGAATGGTTCAGTGTGTTCCTGTGAGGTCTGGCTTTGGGGCTTTGTTTCCTGAGGGTATATCCGGTTCAACTTTCCTCTCTAGCCTCACTTGGATCTCACAGAGGACCAGAGCAGGGCTGACAGGGGTTTGAAAAATGCACTGTATGTTGCTGGTACAGAATAGGCAGATAGGTAGGTTTTGTGAAACCCAAGGTCAGACAGGTGGTCCTGGGCAGTGAAGCCCTCCCAGTAGGGGCACACTCAGGTCCCAGGCCTCTCCTTTAGGGCATGGTCTCTATTTTCTGCAGCCTAAGAGCATGTATGCCCTTGAGCATCCTTTCTAACCAAAAACAGGGCCAAACAAATGAGGCTACAGAGCCCCTCATTTCTACAAATTGATTTTTAAAAGAATTTAATTAACTTTTCAGTTACTACTTGAAATCATGAAGTCATGTATCAAGGGTGTGTGGGATAGCTTGAGGAACTTCAGAGGCAAGTCAGTTTAGAGAAGTAATGGGTGTCCAGACCACGAAGGCTAAAAGAATATTCATTGTACCTTGTAGTGGGTTGACTGATTACATTAAAAGACCCTAAACAGATCCTAGAAAGCTGGTATTGTGTCTCTCTTATTGATTGGAAAAATCTTAGTTACTTGGATTGTTTTGCAGAGGACAAGGGGATTTTAAAGAGGAATAAATGATAAAGGTTTTCTTTCATGGTATTGCAGAACCACACAAGAGGGAATATATTGTGATCTGGTTAAATTTACCTGCAAGGCATGGTGTTAGCTGCTGTGGGAAAGTCCATGATTAATGTGCATTTACCTCCCTCAAGGAGTTTGTGGTCTGGTGGGAGAGACAGATGCATACATATGCCACTCTGCAAGGTCCTAGGATGGTGCAGAGGTTATTGGAAAGTTTAGGAGCAAGCATTTAATTCTGGTGTGTGTGTAATTTTTTTCCAGGGGGAAACTGGGAACTCCCCCTGGTGCAGGGGGAGAAAGAATTCAGTTAGGACCTGGACAAAGATGCAGAATTAAGGTGGGCTTTGTAGACTTGTGGTAGTGGTGGTTGTGGTAGTGTGAGAGGTCAGGATGAAGTGGAGTTCCTCCTGCCCAGTGGAGGAGGAGCAATTTTTGGATGTCTTCGGAGGGAAGATGGAGTATGATGGTACCAGGAGGGTAAGTGGGGTATGATGGGATTGCAGGGTGGATTAAGATCAGATTTCCCCAGTGCTTGGAACACTGTGCAGTCATTCCCTTCAGAGAAAAGAGGGCAATGGGCAGTGCTGCTGAGTGAGACAATAGAGAAAGAGCTCTGTTGGTGGAGGGTGGAGGGAAGCCGAAAGAGTTTCTATCTATAGCTCACAGGGAGGTGGTGAATAGTTGGGCCAAGGATGTGCCTGGTAAGACAGCATGGAAGGGAAGACAGAGGATCCCAGGGCTGCTGTCAGCTTACTATGCCACTTTGTGTATATCTGAACTCCTCTGCAGGCTTCTGTG
Organism: Dolichotis patagonum; assembly: GCA_004027295.1. Lineage (NCBI taxonomy): Eukaryota > Metazoa > Chordata > Mammalia > Rodentia > Caviidae > Dolichotis > Dolichotis patagonum. Next base: position 232,702 of record PVJX010000237.1, on the reverse strand, counting down.
TTTTAATCTGTTAAGTGAATTGATAGGTGGTTTTTCTCATAAGAATAGTAAAGTAGGCTTTTGTTTATTTATTTATTTATTTTTTGCTGACTCACAGTTGCTTTTCATGAGATACGTTTTCTGTACCAATTAAGATGATCATTCTGTTATTTATCCTTTATGAATGTGATAAATTGCATTACTGATTTTGATTGTGATATAGGGGAACTTTATTCCTGACCTAGCTTATGTCCTGCATGAGTTCATGTTCTCTAAAATTGAAGAATGAATTTTAGGAACAGTGGAGGTTAGGGGCAGAGATATTAGAAGGAAAGCTTCTCTCTGAGAGAAACGGAGGAGGTCCTAGTGGGTTGCCAAAGATTCTGTCTTTTCTAGGGATTTTTAGATTAAAAACATGGGGTGAGGCGGGCCTAAGAGGGGGAAACTGGGAACTCTCAAGGCAGACAGGCATGAGGTGGGACAGAGCTATGGTCAACCAATAAGTGTAATTGTTCAAGTAAAATTGACCAACTCAGGAACAAATGTAGCAAACAAGCATTCTTTACAAATCAGTGACTCTTCCTGCAGGGGGACGGAATGGTGGCTCCTGGTTCCTCAAGGTGATCCGTACCTAATCCTCAATGTTTATACTTAGGGTGTGGTTGCATTTGTTTTGCCTTCTGTTTTGAGATCTGGCCCACAGCAAGAAGTGTGCCTCTCCTCCAAGGTCAGAAGACATTTTGTCCTCTGTGCCTGCTTCTTCAAGGGCCTGGCCCTGTGTGACTGTCTATAGTATTTTTAACTAGCTCAACTGCCTGTAACAATTGGTCAACCAGCCTTTTCTTTCTATTCCTTATAAGGACTGAGCGGTTCATTAGCGGAATGTTTTAAGACTTGGGAGACCCTTAGGAATGGAGAGTGAATGCATAGGTGGATTTTGACAGAGAATTCCAAGCTGAGGGTCATCACTTCCAGGGGAGCCTTTGGGAGGACAGCCTGAGGCCCAAGGGGACTGTGCCTGAAGGTGGCTAAGGGCCTAGAAGAGACTGTCTGTGCAGAGGTTAGAAACCCAGTCTATATCCAGGTGGCGTCTGGCTGTACAGCTCCTCCACTGGCACTTGTAGATGGGTAGATTTTGAGCTTCTGTAAACCCTGAATGAAGGAAGTGGGGGAAAAGGTCTGTATCTATCTTATTGGACTGCTGCAAGTATCATATGAATCTGAACATATGAATCTGTTGAACATACGAATCTGTTACCTCATTGCCTTGTTCTGGGAACATGCTCAGTGGGCATCAATCAGTACTGTTGTAACACCATCATTTTTCTTGTATCACTGGAGAATAAGCACCATAATGTTGGACATATCTGGGTTTGGATGCCAGCAGAAAAGATCCCATTGGAGTGAATACATTAACCACAAAATATGACTTGTAAATAATTTTCCACATATCTCTTTGTGTTAGTTTTCTATTGCTGCTGTAAAACAACAACAACAACAACGACAATAAAAACTGCCACAAACTGTATTTGCTTTAAAACAGCACAAATTTACTCTTGCCCACTTCTACAGATCTGAAGTCCTAAAATGCAGGTGTGTGGGTGGAATGGGGGCTTCTCCAGAAGCTCTAGGGGGGATGCACTCCATTGCATTTTTTCTGGCATCTAGAGGCTGCTGGGTTCCTGGCTAGCTTTGCCTCCTTTCTTATTGTGCTTGGACCTCACTTCCTCCTATCTGGACTCTGACCCTGCTGCCTCCCTGTGTTGAGGAGATTTTGGTTGCTCGGGGTCCACTTGAATGATTTGAGGTTAACATCCCCATCTAAAGATCCTGAACTTGATTACACCTTAGCATCCTTTTTGGCCCTGTTGGTGGGCATGTCTTTGTAAAGCCATGATTCTGTGTCTCATTCCCACGCTTCTTGTCAAATACTCTTATTTTGTTGAGTCTTCTAATTTGTCTGTATATCTGGGAAATTTTAGACATTGATACTACCTGGTACACAGGGCCAGGACTAGGCAGCTGGTGCTGGGGTGCTGACCCTGTTCTGTGATTTAGGGGCCTTTGTATGTCTCACTTGGGTTTTTTTTTTTGTTTATTTCATTTATGAAATTATGTCTTTAGGCTGATTTCATAATTGTGATTTTCAAATCCATGTGTGAGATTGTTACCACGTTTTTCACTTTCTGCTTCTGGAATAGGTATGGGATAGAGTACTTAAAGTGAAAAGGAAGAAATTTTGTATATGTTCTTTACAAGTTTATAGGTACCTGAATGTATTTTCAAGAGGTGATTCAAAGATACAGTGAACGTTCAAATTAAAAACAAACCAAATTCTTTTCACAATACAATACACATTGCCAGGAATGACAGGATAGGTGCATTTAAAGGAAGGAGTATTTTAAGGGAGACATTGACCATGGTTTTTGATTCCCACTCATTGAGCAAACATTTATGACAGTCTCTGTTATATAAAAACATTATAGGAACCCTTATTCATCTTTTTCATCGAATCTGGCACCATAGGACTTCTGCCTCATCCCCAAACTCAAAATGATCATGAAAGATAAAAACATTTTGAACTGATTTAGGCATCAAAGCAACCATGACAGCACACTAAAGACATTCCGGAAGTGGGCATCTAGAGCTGCTTCAGACAGTGGCAGGCGTGGTGGGGGAAGAGTGTTCAAAGCGCAGCGCAGAGTATCTTGAGGGCGATTAATGACAGTGTGTCTTACTGCAGTACATGTCTTAAAAAAAACTTGAACACCCACTGTAGTTTCTGATCGTAACTTGTGCACTTGCCATGCTCATTTTATTTCATTTTTATTATTTTTGATATCTTTTCTTCCCTGTATCCGTAACAGAAAAGGCATGATAGTGGGAATGCTGTTAAGGATGGTGATAAATATACTTATGGCTCCTAAAGGCTTAAGAATATGGTTATGCTAACCTGGGGAAGTTTAGCATATGCTCAGGGCTCACCTCCTGAAGTTACTTCCTCTCAAAAGACTCGCTGTAAAATGCTAGGTAAACTTAATAACTGCCAATAACCACCTCTGTCAGTTGAGGACACATATATTGTGAATTTGGGAGAACGTGGAATTTTTTTGTATGTGTATGACTTTTGGTATTTTAGAGTTTTTGTGAACAAGGTGGCAATATCTTTGCTTTGAGTTTTTAAAAGGGATTCTAGAACCTATATAATCTTCATAGTAAGGGCCTTCAGTGTTGAGGTTTACTGTGGGCTGCATTGTGTCACCTTCCCCAATGACACTGTTTTCCTTAAGAGACAAAATATATAATTCTGTGACGTTGGTGTTATTCTTTACAGACTGAGAAGGTGGCAACAGGCCACGTGGTATACTATAGGCCACACAGGTGTTCACAGATAGAGGTATTGTCCTGCTCATCTTGGCTGACACCAGAGACCATGAACATGAGCCCTATGAAGGCTACAGGGTTCCTGAAATTCTAACCTGCTTTGCAGCCCGGAACAGCCCAAGCAGTTCAGGTTTACGAGGCTACCTTTTGCACAGCTAAGCACGGCCCTGTTGTTGAAGCTGGAGGCCAGCAATAGTGAAAAGTGTGTGGTTTTTAAATGTGGGTACATATTAACACACAGTCTGAAATGTGATTGACGCATACAGAATAGGACACAAAAGTGGCAAGGTGTGGGGTTGTGAGGAGACGCAGAGCTGGAAGAGCAAACACATAGGTGGATTTTATTGCTTGGCAAGGTGTCCCTCCTGGGAAGCCCACTGGGCAAGGGAGGGCAGGCTGGGACACACTGGTGTGGGTCCCCTTCAGTGGGAAGAGGCCCAGAGAAAGGGAGTATGTGGTGGGAAGGAAGATGAGGTCAGGTAGTGGAGGGGTTTGTTGTAGGAGTTTGCAGGTAATATTGTGAGAGAGAGCTTTAGAGGTACAACACAGGAAAGGTACTACTTAGAGAAACCTGGTCTGGCTGGGGTGTCCTGGAGAGACAGGCAAAAATTTGATCAGAGGTTTAAAGATGAGTTTTATACTGCATGCTGCAATTTTTCAGGTATCATGACTTGTGCAGGAGGTGCGCGTGCGTGCGTGCGCACACGTGTGTGTGTGTGTGTGTGTGTATTTAAATTGTGAGTAGGCTGCTTGAATATCTTTTGGCCTAAAACACTTTGTGACGTCTTTTACATGTGTGAATTGCTTTTTCTGAAGCCCTGGAGGACAAATGTGACTGTAACAGTGCACAGTTGAGATTTTAGACGTTTGTTGGGTATCGTTAACAATTTTAAGGATTTCTTTTTAAAGTTTTGCAGTGCTGGTAATTGAACTCATCACATGCTAGAAAAAGCCCTCTACTATTGAGCTATATTGCCCAGATCTTAAAGATTCCTTCTTTAATGGGGATGCTTTTTTGTCTTCTGTGATTTTAATGTCACCAGTTGGTTTAATATCAACATTGATTTATGATAATTTCATCAATTTGCTTTCCAAAAATATAGTTTTGGTGCAGTGGTGGGAAATTAGAGAAAAGTCTGTTAATGGAAATCAGACACAGTACCTGAAGTTGAAATGCTGTTAAGAATATCCTTCATATTGTAAATACTGACATATATGGAATATTAATTCAGGCATATGAAGGAATGAAGTTTGGATACATGTTATGGGTCAGCCTTTAGGGCATTATAGTAAGTGACAGAAGTCAGACCATAAAAAGTCAAATACTATGTGATTCCACTTATATAAATTGTCAAATTCATAGGGACCCAAAGTAGATTAGAGGTTTACAAGGGGCTCTTGGAGGGAGGAGTTGGGAATTACTGCTTATGATTATGGGGTTTGTGTTTGTAGTAATACAACATTTTGTAAATAGACGAGTTATTATTGTATAGCATTGTGAACATGGCTTAAGCACACTAAATTGTACTCTTAAAAATGGTTCCAATAGCAAATTCTGTTTCATTTACATTTTGCCACAGTAGAACAATTTACAGAAGTCTGGTGTTTTCGGCGGTTATGAATTTGCCCAACTTAACACTAGCAGCCTTTACTTTTGTGTGGAAGAAAAAGCTCATTGTGTGGGTGTCAGACAGGATGATACAGGGAAAGACTGAATGTGTTTCAATATTCAAAACGTTAAAAATAAACAGAAACAACCCAGTGTTGCCACTTCTGCTGTTAATATATTCCTCTCTTTTTCCCAACAGCATTTTATAACTATGATGCCAGGGGAGCAGATGAACTTTCTTTACAAATAGGAGACACAGTCCATATTTTAGAAACATACGAAGGTGTGTATTATTTTGATACCTTTTCTTCTTTTGCTTTGGGCAGTTGAAATACTTTTTTTAATGCAAAAAGTAACTGGGCAAAGTGTTTCTTTGTTACAAAGATGCAGGTAACTACATTCTCTTCTCAGGGTCATTTCTTGTGGAGCGATGCCATTTCAGGTAAGCATAGTAAGACAGCTGTCCATTACTTAAACATGACTTCATGGATGTCAGTTTAAAACTAAAAATTTCCATTTTTAACATCTGCAAAAAACTTCCCTTGTTTGTTTGTTTTGCAAGTGTACATAAATCTTGATTGTTAGTGACCAGCTTCTTGATGAAAAATAGATTGAAGGTATTCTGGTTTTTAGTTTGCTGTTTTGATGCGTTTGATGGGAATTGTTAAGTTTTTTTGTGCTCTCACTTTGATTTGTTAATAGCGCGTTTCAGAGGAACCCTGATTGTCAATTCTTACTTCCTTTCCTCTTGCATTTTATCTGTGACCCCCTTTTTCTTAGGAGTGAGCAGACTGTCACAGTTACGTGGGATGTAGTTGAATGAAGCAATTGTTATAGTTAGTTGATATACTATTGGTTACAGTAGCTTTCTAGTGGCCTTAGTTTTTGTGGACAAATGCCTTTCATATTTAATGTTTTGTAAGTTGTTTGAGAGGGCTATCTTTCATTATATACTATGCTTGCTATGGCTTACAAAGGAAGCAGTCATGAGTTTGACTTCTTTCACAGCATTTTTCTAGTCTGTAAATTGTGTCTTCATGTTATTGGCTTCCTTTTCTGCTTGAAGCAGTGATTCCCATATATCATATGAATAAAAAATAACTGATTAATCAGATGAATAATATAAATAGCAAAGTTGCTTTTAGACTAGATTTAACTAAGCCCTTCCAAGTGGGAGAGGAAATTGAAGACATCTTCTAGTAATCAGCACAATGAACTTTAAACTCAGTTTTAAAAATCAATCACTTTGCACAGGGATGAGCTGTGATGAACCTTTGGGTACTAGAGAAGCTGCAGCTGGCTGCAGTGTCCCTGAAAGACACCCCTGAGAAGCACAAACCTGTCGAAAGGCCATGTTTGTGGCCCTCATTTCCCCACCTGAGGCGTGCCAACATAGAACTCCATTCCATTTGTAACCTTTATCTTAAGAAAGTCTCATCTGAAATTAAAAAAATTAGTGGCATATGCCTGGAAGCAGCCATAGCTGTGCAAAACAAAGCCAGTCTTTAAGCCAAGGAGTAGTTGTGACGGGAGCTGTCTGCCTTTCAGTTTTGACAGCTGACAGTTGAATTTTCTTATCTACTCTTGGTGTATATTGCCAGTGGCTCAGAGGAAACAGAGAGAAATTAAGTAGAGGTTAAGGATCAACCCTCTCATCTGAGACACTTTTCTGATCGAAGGGAAATGCTCTGATATCTTTTATTTTTGCCGCTGGTCAGTTGAACTTGTAATCCTGGGTAAGAAACACTGAGCAGTGACATCATCCTTGAATAGCTAATGATTTCCTGTGGCGCCTGGGTTTGTCGGAACTGCAGTGTCTTATTCCATGCTTCAAAAGGAGACTGTGCTCTTTAAAGTACCATTTTTAGGCATGTCGATGGTCCTTTGTTATATACTTAACTTAAAAATAATCTGTTAACGGTGTTTGATTTTCAGCTGACATAAGGGATCTTCTGCAAACTGTCATTTGCAAGCTGGTCTTTCTTACTAGATTAAAACATTTCAGACTTTATAGAAACTCTCATATAAAATGAATTTTCCTTCTTGACAGCTAACTTTCTGGTTTTAATCAGAATCTGATCAGAGAATTGCATTTAGGGAGCTAGTTTCTTCTTTGGAAAACTTGGTGTCTTTATCATCATCAAATAAAAATGGAATAATGTACTTCCATTTGTTTTCCTGCGTCTGTCTTGTGTTCAGTTTACATTTCATGGCTTATCTTAGAGTTTAAACTCCCCTCTGCAAGAAATACTTTCTGTTTGCCAGCCTTGATTCTCTTTTTCTCTGTGGTCCTCTGGGAGTACCACCTAGCTTGTTGCAAATAATGTAATTTCTAGAGGCCCACCTTTACCCTGACTTTCTCCCCTCCCTCACTTCTTTTAAAAGGTGATCATGCTTGATGAAGATTCAAAGAATACATTTACCTTCATGTTATGGTTAATTTCTTTTTCTTGGACTCATGAAAACTTAAGAGCATAGAGCAAAGAAAAGGCACCTTTGAGGTCTCTGCCGGGAGGGGTGTGGGAAGGGTGATTCAGTGTGGGTTTCTGCCTTTACGCAGTGTCCAGAGCCAGCCTGACAGGACACGTGAGGCCACATCCCAGGTGTGTGATTCTGGTGTGCCTGGGGCGGTACTAGTTTTGCTATCTGCTATTTCCATAAAGGTCCTTGGAGACTGAGTATGAGGGACTCTGTAGGCATGGCACACAGATTAGGAAATTATTTTTGATTCAGCTATGATGTTTGAACCTGATTTATTTAAATTTTTAAAAGTCTTTCTTAAAAAAAAGGGCTGTGGCTTGCCTGTTGTCCTCTCTTGGGTAGCTGTCTCTTGGAGCGGGTTTGTTGACAAGTTGGAAGCTATCAGCGAGCCCTGCTCAGGAGAAGTTAACAGATCTGTTAATTCTAGCTGAGAATCTCCTTGTCCTAGCCTCAACCTTTGGAGTCGGTTGGCCATTGTGTCATAGCCCCTCACTCTCCACAGTGACATCCTCTTTCTCTCGTATTGAACTTCGCCATACCTAAGAGTTTGTGGTTAGTTGTAGGAGCCCTCTGGGTTATAAATTCATGGAGAGCAGAGATTGAGTCCAATCTGTTTCTGTATTTGTGTACCTGGTAATGTTCTGTCTGGCCTATAATGTGTGGGCTCAGTTAGATGAGGAAACAGCACATGCAAAAAATTGGGGGAACAGAACTGTGGGTTTATATTTTACTTAGCAAGCCCATTAAAAAAGACACTAGAGTCTACTGACATTATGAGTGAGACCAAAGACTTCCTTCTAAATTCTCTTCTGTTTAAAGTGTTTCTGCCCTATTTGGGTTTTGTTCTCATTCTGTATCTCACAGTTTTACTTAGGCTCTATTTTCTAGTGTGTTCCTCCTGTCTGTGTCTCTTTGCATTCTTTTTTTTCCGGTACTGGGGATCAAACTTATGGACCATGTGCTTGCAAGGCAGACACTTATGCCGCTGAGCTAAATCCCCAGCCCCGTCTGTGTCTCTTTAGCCTATGACTAACTGCTTACCATCCATGTCCCACATTTTGTAAAATACCCTTCCCAGTTATGAGGGTTCAGACTGTCTGTACTTCCTGCCACCCTGGATCATGCTACTGTGAGAGCATCGGAAGTCACTTTTAGTCTTCATGGGTGTGCAAATGTCTTTGGGCTGTCTTCCCAGGAGGCAGTTGGTTGCTATTTTCAGGTGTAGGGATTCTAAGTTTGATGAGGAGAGCCTGCTACACCCTCACTGGCAGCAGTAATCCACCCTCCACCTTTAATTTGCAGGGTACTTCTGTGTCCTATAGCATTCTGATTTCTCCCAGTTTTAATAACTATTCTATGTTTTAAGTTTTCATTTTTACTTAAGTTTTGTCATCTCTTTGTACATGTGTATGTCTTCTGTGTTTTTTTCATACATTGTTGATACATTTTGCTGTTTGTTTTTACTTGGCAGCTGACTTTTTCTTATCTCTGTGGTGTTTCCTTACATATTCTAGGACATTAATCCTTTGTCAGTTGTAGAAAAGAAAGAACATATTTGCTGAAAATTCAGGAAAGGACGGGATAAAGGACAATCCTTTAAATTGAGTGAACACAGCTTTTGAATAACTTATTTCCTCCCTTCCCATTTTGCTGTGAACACTATGGCATACATAGGCACTGATTCAGGGCTAGCATATCTAAAAACCTCTGCACAGTAGCTGACTAAGTGACTGTCATTAGATAACCCCTCAGGCATGTTCTTGATCCACCCTGGCAATTTAGTATATTCAGTATCCCTACTCAACCTGTTTAGAAATAGCAGTATGTTCAGTGTTCTCAGCTAGGTCTTAGCAAGTCCTTTGCAAGGGTCTTGGGAGTTCTTGTCTTCTTGTATGAATTCTTTACAAACATATGTTTAAGAATCCTTTGAGGATTTCATTCATTTCTGGTTCATAATAATCATATTCACCTCTGGTTGTTAAAATGACTACTTTTTGAGAGGGGTGGAAGGCTAGTTGCTACATCTGAGCATTTTCATTTCTGTCTAAACTGGTTTTCTCATTCATATGTCATTGGATTCTGGGTTTTGTCTTTTTGATGATATATACAACCCAACGTTTGGTGACTGTTTGGGGCTTTACCCACGCTATGTTTTCCAAGTATCTCTGCAACTCTCTATTGGGACCCTTTTTGTCCAGTGGGGTGAAGTTGAGATTTGTCTCTGACATTTTGATTTGCTCTCTGGAAGGGAGGGGACCTGAAGTGCCTTTCAGATATTTGGGGTTAGAAAACATCTATCAGTCATCATGCCATGTACAAGTCCTTTGGGTAGTTGGTTACTGGCCATTGACCCCTTGGCATTTCAGGGAGAAGTCATTGCACTTAGCCTAATGGGTGGTACCAAGGGTGGAGTCAGATCTAGCCTCGTCTTAAAGCAGCTCGTCCATGCAGCATTGGATGTGAATAGTTCTAGTGTGTTTGTCCTTCTGGTCTCCCCGTTTTCTTTGTCTCTTGATATGGAAGGAAAAGGAAGTTGAGCCCAAACCCGAGGGCCTGAGTGCTTGGTCTCTGACCTTTGCTTCCTATTGTGGTCTGAGTCTGCCACAGAAGTACTTTGTGAGATCATAACTGCCCCAGAGCCAAGCTCTTCTGAATTGAAGGAGGAAGTTAGCTCTCAATAGATTTTCTGTTTAGGGAGCTCTGAATGATATGAGGATGTTAGTGTATAGAGAGACCATGAACCAGGAAGCGTAGAGGGAGCAATAATTGGAAAGTGCATATACAGAGAGCCTACTCAGGGATGCTAGTTAGAAGGATGAGCATTTTTGAAATTGGACTTAACTTCTGATTGCACTTCAGGGTCAGCTGAGGCAAATAGAGATGAAAACAGAGAGGTCCACCTGTGAAATCGCCAGTTATGAATCAGTGTTAGGCTTATTAAATTCTGGTGGTCAACTGATTCGTGCAAAGCAAAGAATTTTACATACTGTACTATCAGGATATTGCAGGCCTCTTTATGTCTCCTTGTACTAACTGTTTCAACTTTGTCTCTGTTTAGGGTGGTACAGAGGTTACACCTTAAGGAAAAAGTCTAAGAAGGTAAGACCATCTCTTTGAACACAGTGCATGTTGTTTCATAAATCAAACTGAGAAGAAATCAATTCCATCTCATTTGTGTTGGAGAGTTTTACTTCTATATCTCTTTCTCTGAGTTTAACAAATATATGGATTGAAACGTGATGACCTTGAATTGTATTCTTCTGAACAATATATGTGTACATAGAAATTGCAGCTTTGTTCCATGAATGGGTTGTTGGTCTGTTGTTTTGAAAAGTGCAATCCTTTTTGTCCTAGTAGAATTTTGTATCCTCTTTATGTATTGTGTAAAAGAGAATGAGCTGAGCAGGATGACTTTGGAGAAATAAAATATTGCTAAACATTTTCAATCTTATATTATCCTTGATCAATTTATGAATTTGCAAAGCTTATGTATGATCATTTCCTCCTTGTTTGTAACTCATTTATACTCTTCAAATTGAGTTGCAAAAAACTCCTGATTCAGGCCAGTTTGCATGTGTGGTTCTTCAAATATCTGAAAGTAGAAACCTGTAATTGTACCTCAGATCATTGTGGTAGACATTCTTGTCCACAATTCTGTGTGGCTTTAACATTTTTAGCTTTGCAAAGCCTAATTTTGGCTCTTCTGTTTTCTGTGATTTTATGACTTAGAAGTAACATCCATGCTAAGTTGTGGTTAGGCTGTCCATGTTACCTTATACATTTTAATATCTAATTATGCTTGACAGATGGTTTGTTTTACTTGCTAAAATTTGCTTGTCATTATCTCCATATCAGGCTGGACTCTCCCATGCCTGAAATAAGGCTTCGGACAGCACCATGGCTGTCCTATTCTGCCTTTGTCAAGGCCAGGTTGTGCTGACAGCTGGAGCTCTGTGAGGGCTGAGAAACTGCTTGGAAGTCACTTGGAAGGGAAGCAGTCACATTGAAGTTCTAAAGGAAGAGTCACCATTGGGTATACTGGTCATGCAGATGTGCAGATTGGTGCAAGAACCTCCTACTTTGGCTTTGTTAAGTTCCTACTGGGCTATGCATCTCTCTGCACATGCAAGAACTTGCTGCTTTAGAGTGTGGACAAGACAGCTCTCAGTGGAGTGTAGAATAAATTTCTCCAAGGAAAGTTTTCTTCTCAAATTAAATTTCCCTATGTATAATCAAACATATATTCTTGTGCAGGAAACTCTTGAGTTTCTTCTGGGAAAGCCACAGTTTAAGACTTCAGTAAGGCAGAGACTAGGGTTATGGACTACCAACCCCTCCTCGTAGTCTACCTGTACACGGGACAGAAATACCACTTCACTGGTAGTGTGCGCTCCTAGTGGGCTATTGACTTCCTTTGGTGTTTGTTTGGCGTTTGGTATCACCTTCCCTAGCTTGAGATCTCTCTCATTTCCCCACAGTCTTCCCTTAAGCCAGTACTATCCTGGAGCAGGGTACCCAAGCCTTGTATCACACTGACACAGTGAAACTGAGAAGGAGTGTGGTTATTTTTCTAAGACTCTCATGGGCAGATAAGGGAATTGAAGCCTCACAGAGGTTGTAGTTCTGCAAGGGGCTCCCAAGGCAGTGGTACAGGAGGAACATGGCCCTCTGCAAACATCGTTTGTGTAAATATTTACAAAGGTGCACTTGATTGGGGTGCCATAGCCAAAATTGTGTATTTCAAACCTTTAGATGTCTCCAGTCTCATCCAATCACTCTCCCTCCTCTGGCTTCATGATTTGGAGTGGATTTGTTTATATTGAGGGGGAATCTCTGCCTGTGGACTTGTTGGGGGCAGGGATTGGCATGTTTGTTTATTTATTCTCATTTGAGTGTACACCTCTTGGCATTATGGAAAGATGCCCATCTGTAGGCTATCTTGGGATTGGAGGCACCTGGGATATCTGGGTCTGGGTCTTCTTTGTTCCTCACTCTTTTTTTCCTATTCTATTCTTCTCCTTTCTGTGATGGTACTTTTTTTTTTTTAACCTGGAGTCCAGCCACTTTCCTGGTAGGCAGCTGGGATGAGTGGTACCTATTAGCTAGCCCTGTTCAGCCCTGTTGGTGCTCCATGTTCTTCCAAGCATGACTGGCAATCTGGGTTTCTGGATTTCCTATGTAGATATTTGGGGAGCAGATGCCAGAGGAACCTAGTTAGAAGCTCCTATTTCCACAGAAGCTGTATTGAAGCCATAGTGTACTTACAGGATTTTTGCTGTGCGCATAAGTGGTCTATGCTTATGCTGCCCAAGACCTCAGCCTAGTGGCCCCATTGTGTGCCTTCTTTGTGTTCACCTCTGCTTTACTGTAATAAGGGTGTCATTTTGGTTGCTCAGGGAATACGACCACAGCTCTTGGTAAAACTTCTCCCAGCAATTTACAGACTGCCTGACACTGTACATCCTGTTGAGAAATTGTCTTCCTCAGGTAGTGTTTACCCTGGAGGTGTATGTGTTATACTTTGGAGGTGCAGAGCTCCACGTGAATGTAAGCTCCTGTGTTCCCCCTACAGTTGTGCTGAGTGGAAAGAATTCATGTCATCTTCCTGTATTTTATTTTATGAGAAAGCCCCAGTGGTGTAAGTCAGTGGTCAGCGCACAGGTGATAAGCAGTGGTTTAAACCAACTTTAGATGATTGTCTTACCATTTTGAAAGGCGAATACTGTCAGAGACCAACATTAAGAAGTGTTCTTTTTGGCATCAGTTGGCCTTTGATGTGCCTGTGTAAAGGCTGGCACTGGAAATGAGGGCCAGCCTATAGACAGAGAACTTCTTGTGTCTTTGTAGAATTTTTCCTTTGCCTACACATTGTATTTTCTTCTAAGATGTTTGCAGACTGTGAAATGCACACTGAGTTACTACTTTACGTGAGGCTTAGCATAAGACTTGTGAAATTAGTAGTGATGTGACCACTCCTATCCCTACCTTTTGGAGGTTTAATGATTTGTCATCAGTATGCATGTTGAAATAAAAAGCATATTTTTTTTTCCTCAAAGGGTATATTTCCTGCTTCATATATTCATCTTAAAGAAGCAATAGTTGAAGGAAAAGGGTAAGTCTGTTTTTCATGTTTCATGAATTGCAGTAATATACTTGGCATAGCTGATAAATATATGGTGGAGTACTGTTAAGAGGTTAACATAACAGCTGTGATTGAGATGGTTCAGGAGCTTTAGGGTAGGAGGGGGAAGTTGTGATTGAGAGCTGTGTATATTGCTTTGGCCCTTGAAGAAGTCTGAGGCCAGCACCATAGCTGCAGTCATTCTCCATGAACTTGAGGTTGATTTTGGAAATTGTTGGCCTGGGTGTTCTGCTTTCTCTCTCAGCTACCCCCATTTGGCAGAGACTCCATAGCCCCCAGCTCTGAGTTCATTTTTCTGGAAGGCTTAGCATGCTGTGATACAAATGGAGTTTAGAGGGAAAGCAACAGTTGTTAAATTGAGACATGTATGAATTTACATTCCATCTAATTGTGATGTATGTTTCCTAAAGGTCATCAAACTGATGTATAAGATCATTAAAGGGACATTTGTGGAACAGGAACCCATTAGGCTGGAATGGCAAATGAATAGCCAGGTGTGAACTTGAAATAAGGAACAGTATAATATTTTCTTTTTTGGTCTCTGCTACATCTTCACACTCAGTTAAATATGTAAATTATAAAATTACTAATCATATGATTACTGCATAATGACATCTCTTTGGCTGATTACAAAATTGCCTTTCCAAGCACTGTACTTTTTCCATATGAAAAGGATTTCTCAGGCTCTATAGTCCCATGATGCATAATTAAAATGAAAATAATTTAGAGGTGTGAATAGTGTTGGCCTGCAATATGGTGTTTTCTTTCTTTCTTTCTTTTTTTTAAGACAGGTAAAATGTTTTGTATGCAAAGTTCTAGGGGGAAGAAAAAGAAAGTTTTAAAACTTTTATCCACTGATAGAAATATGGGCATAAAGTATGCATTTAATGTTTGGTTTACTAACGTTCCTCATTGCTAGGACAAAATACCTGATAACCACAACTTAAAGGAGGAGAGGTTTATCTTGGTTCTCGGTTAAAGAGTTTGCAGTCTGTGGTTGACCTGATCAAACACAGAGACAGTGTAGCAGAAGGGCCTGCAGTGGAAGAAAGTTGTTTATGTGGCAGCCAAGAAGCAGAGAAGAAGGAGAGGAGTTGGGGAGGCAGATGCATTCTTCCAGCTCATGCCCCCATTAACCCACTTCTTCCAGCTAGCCCCTGCCTTCTAATAGCAATCCCAGCTACTAAAACTCCTTGACTGATGAATCTACTGATGTGTGTAGCACCGCCCTGCACCAGTCACTTTGCAAAAAACCTGCCTGTGAGTGCATCAGGATTTGGGGGCACATTCTAGGTCTAAATCAGGGCAGCGTTCTCTATATGTTTCAGAATCCTTTTACAGATCAGCTTACATGTAACTAATATGTTTTGAAAAGCATTGTGATCTCTATAAAATATGTGTAAAAATGTAATTATGAAGCACAGTTATAAAGTGAACAAGCAATTACTTCAATTCTTAATTAGTAGAGCTCCAGTCACCCAGACAGGCAGACTGGGACACATTTGGTTCCTGTCCCTGAGTCTTCTGGTCTATGGTGTCCCATTGCGGGTAGATGGACAGAGCCATGGTGAGACAGGCTGGAAATATTGTGTTGCCCATGCTTTGTGTTTCTTGTCACTACTTCTCATTCTCATTACCTGGCTTTGATCTCTTCTCCCACCCAGCCTGCTTCTGTGTTCTCCAAGTTCATGATTCCATCGTTCTCACAGAGTGTCTGTCTCACATGGTCTCTTCATGTGTTCCCTTTCTTGTAGGATTCTTTCCTCTGGGTTCTGTGTCTTACATGGGCTCTCTCTTGCCTGGACCTTTGTCTGTCAGGACACTGGCCCTCTTTCACTTTCAAACATCTTCAATAATTGTTATATATCTGCTGTCACTGATTCTATACCTTTTGCCCCTTAACAAACCACTTCTGATTTTGTGCTCTCCTTTCCAGGCTTTGCATTTCACGTCAAGCCCTTTCTTAGTGTCAGTACTCTCATATCTTCTGTTGTTACCCTGCAACTCAGGCACTTTGGCCTTTTCTTCTCACTGTCCACTGCTCTTAGGTTCTAGGCTTGGCTTTCTCTGATTTCTGCATTGTCCCTCTCTGTTGCCATGGACTCTGTGGTTCTCTACTTTGAGCTGTATCTGGTTGGGCTAGTACTTGTTTTGGGACCTGCAAACCCCACCTTGTCTTTGATATCTCTTTCAATTGTGCAGAAACAAGTGACCAGTGAGAGTCACCTCCATCAGCTGAGCATCTGCTGTCTCATTCATTCTTTTTGTTTTGTTTCTGAATTTTAATTTTTTATGCTGACAAAATTATATAGTAATACCTTGTTTCACAAACTCTAATGTTTGCAGACAATTTGGTTCATACACTAAAATGTTTGACAAAATTTTGCTTTTGTTTGTGAACTCCACATCAAGTGACAGACACAACCACAGTCATTTCCCCGCATAGACAGCCCAGTTGCTGACGAGTGTTCCCACACTGTGAGTAGAGAGCACCTTCTCCCTGCAGGCTATATAAAGATGATGTGTAGACTTTATTGAGCCACATTCGTATCAACATCCTCACTGGGAAAACTGGTGACAGGTTTAGCCAGGGGTATTTTACGTCACTTCTCTCAGTAGATCTGATGTTGTCCTACCAGAGGGAAATCCTTAGCAGCAGTGTAGTGTGTAGTTGAGAGTGGTCTTTCATGCACTCTTTGCCCAGACATTGGTCTAGACATCCCCACTGAGACCAGCGTTCATCTGAGAACTCCTCTACCTTCAGTGTTTGAATCTCAGTTGTGAGCCAGAGTCAGGGTTCTTTCCACAGTTCTATACCAAAGTGATCATGGATGCAGAGGATCTACTGCAGTGACAGTTGGCCTACCATGCTGGCTGGCTTCTGTTCCATTCAGAATACACGGTGGATACCTGGGGTCAGGTAGCCTAACTTGGCAAATTACAGATTTAGTGTCTCAGCCTGTCCCAAATTGTCCCCCTATGATTAGCACAGGGCCTGACCCAGACTACTGGCTAGAAAACAATGATTGATGGGATAAAAAACCAGTGCATATGTAGATGGTTAAAAAGAAGTCGAGGGTTAAGTCTTTGGGGTAGAAAGAAAGGGCAAAAGGGTAGTCAGAACTGAGACTGTATAAAGTACCTATGCATACTCAAAAGCTATAACCTCTTTCACATTTTGCCAAAGATAACTGCTTCCTGCATTTTCATAGGAGTTTTATGCATGATAGAAATGTAAAAATAGTCTTAACCCAAACCTGCATTTTAATACCACACAGACTAGTTGTAATTTATGGTCTCTCTCTAAGATAGATGGGTTTGCATGTTACAAATATACTCTACTTTTTAGACCTGGACATCCTGAAGACTTTTAACGGGTATTATTTGCCTCCTTCATCTTACCTTGACATATGAGGTAGTTGACTTCCATGTGGGATAATGTGTGAAAATTCTCAAGCTGTAAACAAAAAATTTTCGTTATTCTTAAAATTGTTGTATGTCTGAACATAGTCTAATTTGTGTATTTTCTTTCCATTTGCTTAAATACTGAACTCTGTAGATTGGGAATGTGTTAGCCGATGCTCACAGTGGTTAATGAAGCCACATACTCAAGTACTTCTTCCTTTTCCCTTCCCTCATTCCAGGCAACATGAAACAGTTATCCCGAGTGATCTCCCACTCATACAGGAAGTCACCACCACCCTCCGGGAGTGGTCCAGCATTTGGAGGCAACTCTATGTGGTGAGAAAATGGGACGCTCATTCAGGCTTTAGACTAGTATTTTAGAGCTGACTGTATCAGTGGGATGTTTGTCCTTGCTTAGGGAAGCTTAAGAGAACTTCTGGCACTTGGTCTTACTTACAAAAGGCAGAGAAAGCATTATGTCCATTACTCCAGCACTGTTGGGGGTTGTGTGCCCTTTGACCTGTGTTGTATTAGGGTACTACTTACTGTGACGAAGTGTCATATAGTAAGGGAAGAGATTGGTGATTTACCTTGAGGTGGAAAGGGAAACGTTTTGTTCTTTTAAAAGAGCTTATATTTTGATAATGAAATTAAAATCTACACAGAAATAGGTGGTTTTGTATGGCTCTAGTACAGAGTTATTGAGTTTTTTTCTCTTTTTTCTTTTTGCCATTGACTGAATGCAGATAATGCCTCTAATGTTTTAAGAAAAGTTACATAGTCCTCTGGGTTTAGCTGTGTTTGTGATGAAGTAGAGAAATATCTCAAATTGTAGCTTTGTGTGCAGTTGTCCAGTTCTCCTGATGGCGGAAGAAGTCTTATTAATGCAGAGAGCTTGGAGTTCTGACATCTTTCATTTCATATTCCCTCAGGGCATTTCTTTGCTCATAAATTCATATTTGCAGAAGATTACCTTTTGTTAAGCCTGTATTTCTATTCAGAGTGTTGATTTCTCATATGCTAATGTTATTATCACCAAGCAAGGGCTCTGGAAGGAAGTCAGTACGTTAATTTCTTGGGAACATAGAAAACTTCCTAAAGTCCCACAGCTGTTCGTTGGGCAGGCTTGTTGTTTTTGATTATACAGTGGTTTCCTATAAATGCACAGTAATAAGCAGTTGCAGTAATTGTTCATCAAATGCACTCAAAAACCTAAAAGCGTAAAGTTAGCCATGAATGTTTTGGGTAAATCTGAGCAATTTTATAGTCAGTGTTTCATGTTCAACTTAGCAATTTTTAAACAAAAATATGGCAACAAAACAAACAGGAGTTTGATGCTGACTAATATATGAGTGGACACAGCTTTAGCAGTACCATCCAGGAATAGGCATGCTTAATGATCACCTGGGTTTTCTTTTACAGATTTTATATTTGGCTTTGTACAAAACCAACCCAGAGAGGTTTATAATTTTTTATATGCATTTTTTTTTGCTATGATCTGTGGTTATAAGAAGGCAGCAAGATACTAAAAATTTTAGATGTTTGATATGACTTTAGGGAAATGGACAAGGGAATTAGTAAGGGGAAAAGGAACATAACAGAAGAAAATGAATGTAATTTTGCAATAAATCATTAATTTTTATTACTTAGTATTCATTTAAGAAATTAAAATTAGGACTAGGAGTACAACTTGGTGGTATAGCATATGCCTAGTATGCGTTGTCTCCAGAACCACCTTGGCCACTTTCTGCCCCCAAAGCAAAATTAGAATAATATTACAAATATTAGCTTGTGAAATGCAAAATAGCTTGTTAGGGTGCTGAATGATGGGTGAGTGCTAAGGATCTTAATCCTAGAAAGAAGGTCAAATAGGAGGCTAGTGCTTTAGATACATGGAATGGTGGAAGTCATTTAAAAAAAAAAAAGCAGTGGCCACATTTTACTTTTTTAAAGGAACCATGGTGATCAATATATTATTAGATCCCACCTATATTTCTTCTCATGGAAAGAACAGCTGGGTCATTTTTCCTATAGGTAGCCCCTAATCCTGATGAATTGTATTCTTACAGATGTAAAATTGTTGTTTTTCTTTGTATCATCGATTTTATCAGAATATGTAAAAGATGATAAGAAGCGACTTTTGTATCTTACTTGAATTTGAATTTTCCTTTTGGCACAAATGTTCTGAGAGCTCGTAGATTGAGATTTGGTGGTTTGCATACAGAACTCTGTATACACTCAGTGGGGCACAAGAGCTCAAGGAAAGGAGACCAGTATGGGGCAATTTGTGTTGTTCATGGGACGTCTAGGCCCCAGGGTCCAGTTCCCCAGAGTGCCAAGAATGGCCCACAGTATTGTGAAGATTGTCTTCAGGTTACCAGGGAGGCAGAGCTTTAGGCTGGGACTGATTTAGAGGGAGCTGTAAGCATTGCCTCTGTAGCTTGAAGTCAGGCTTTGAGATTCAAAGTCCAGCTCTTGTTTTGCTCAACTTCCTGATTCAGTGGTATTTATGCACTTGGGCATGTTGAATGGAGTCATGGTGATACGAATTCTTATTCTTTTAATATCTTATAAGAACCAAATTATATATGTGTTCCATTTTATACTGAAACACCTTTTAATTTGACTTTAAATCCTATGGTATAGTCCAGATACCACATATATATGTGAAGAAATGTCCGTTCAGTATGATTTTCTCTCACAGTGTTACTTTATACTCCAAACTCCATAATTGCCTTAATTTTTTACCTGTACAGCAAGATAACAGGGAAATGTTTCGAAGTGTGCGGCACATGATCTACGACCTTATTGAGTGGCGATCACAGATTCTTTCTGGAACGTTGCCCCAAGATGAGCTCAAAGAACTGAAAAAGAAGGTCACAGCCAAAATTGATTATGGAAACAGGTTTGTTTGTTTGAAAGATGATTTTACGCTTAAATTACCAAGTTTAATGACATGCAAATAAACCTCCAGGACACCAAAATTGTATTTTATTATAAAACAAAATTTCTAACATCAAAATCATGGCTTAGTTTTCATTTTTAAAAGGATGACATGTTTTCTGTCGTATTCTGAAAACCAGGAATTTACTGAATCATCCTTGAAACCTGTTCGTTTTGTTCTCCATGTGGCTGGAGCGTGGGTAGCTTGTCATTTTCAGTTTCAAAAGGGTCTCCACAGTGATTCCCTTCAGTAAGGTAGCAACTTTTACTTTCTGCTCCCTGTGTACTTTGAACAGACATCTTGTACAGTAATGCGCATCACGTTTTCTTCTGTGGACTGCCTTAGTTCTGACAATTGGGATAGGCATTAGAGGTGACTGTGAAATTATCCCCAGGGCAAGCATGCCAGATTTCACAAACAGAATTACAGCCATGCTACATTTGAATTCAGATGAACAACAAATACTTGTTTAAGTATGTCCCTTATAACTGTTTGCATTAGGCATCCACCAGGTCTACTTGAATGCTTTTAGTGACAGTATGCTCAGTACTGCACACAGGATGTTCCAGTGTTAGCCGGGTGCTATCAGGAAAAGAGCTGCTGTGATCCTAATCGTTCCCATTCTATAACCAAAATGAGGTCATGCAAACAAAAGCGTTCAAGAAAAGTTTGCTTTCTTATCAGGTGACAAACACCTGACCACAGTCATCTTCCCCACGCAAACATAAACACAAACACAGCCATCTTCTCCAAAATCATAAAATGAATTGTTTGTAAACTGAGGTACCACACACGTACACACACACACACACATACACACATACACACACACACACACACAGGCTTTGAGGTCACTATATTACTACAGTAGATGTCCACACATCACTTTCCACTTTCATAACTCTTAAGGTTACCATGGATAAACTTCCTTTGAAGCAAAAAACTGCTCACTTGGGCGATAAGGCCCTGTCAAAAGAAGTTCACAAACCCCTCTGAAAGAAATGTATGCATAGGCAAAGGGGCCTCCTTTAATCCAAGAGCAGTCCACAGAGCCAGCCAGGTTGTGTCAAGTTCTGAGTAAGGAGAAGAGCCCCCACATTTGGAGGCTGAAGGTAAAGGCTGTTGGATTTGCCATCTTTCTGGAGCCTACTGTCCCCTCTTCGGGGTAGCTTTCTCCTCTTCTGCTGTTTTCTTCTTACAACTGAAGTGTCTTTCTTTAAACTCCGTCCCTTTAATTCATTACTGGTCCTTGGTTTAAGCTCTCAGTTAGCTGCTCATCCCAGTGGTACTCATACCTGGATGAGACACACTTGATATCTTCTTGGTTGTTCCCGTAAATCGGAGCTGCAAAGAAGCCTCAAAAATGATCTCTTCACGTGGTTCCCAGACACTTTGAATGTCTGCAGTACTGGCTGGAAATCTGTCTTTGTATGAGTTAGACCATATTGGATCACAGGCTAGAAACTTCTGGTTTTGGCTATCACTGTCCATTTTATATACCAAGATGTGGAGGTTAGAGTAGGGAAAGGGTTTGCCTCTAACTAGTTACCTGGAGGGAGCCCTGGTTAGACTAAAGTATCTTCGTGTAAAATCAGAGTTAGCACATAATTTTGTTTTCTAGTCATTCTTGTTTTCTGTTGTGAAAAGTTTTTGAAAGCCATCTCATGACCCATGTGAAAGATCTGGAGTAGGCATATTATAGGAGGAGGTTTTGGGGTTTGTTGTGTTTGTTTCTTCCCTGCAGGTCATATACTGCTAGCTATATTATATTAGATGTTACAGTAAAACCCATTACAAGACCACCTGCTTAAAAAACAAAGCTTTGGATCTTTGATTTTATTTTCTATTGAAAAATTATATTTTTGAACTTGTGTTTCAAGACCACCTGCTTACTTAGGTTCCAGGAAACGATGTAAGTACATTATGTCATGGAAGAATCTAGTTAAGAAAGAGTTTCCAAATAAAATTTACTACTTTGATAGGAAATATAATCCTTAATAAGATTAATATTTTGTCCAAGGGCCTCAGTCTACTCCATAATCTCTCTAAAGCCTAAGGCTCTGTGTATATCTTCCTGTTCTTTCAGAAAACAAAAAAATGAAAAGTAAAAGCTTAATGTTGAATGTTTGATCTGAAGATGGATAGATTTGTTACAGATTGGGTGTTTTGTGCCTTATTAATCACTTGCTTGTTATTACCTTTTTTTTTCACTTGGCAGAGGAGTTTTGAAAGTGATCACCTTTGAGAATATGATGAAAGTCATGGACTATCTCTTTAGAAAGATGCACATACTTAATATACACACGGCCTACATACATGTACCCAGAGCCACAGACACACTCAAAGTCATATACATGCACACACATTGACACCCACAGAGCTACAGACACATAGACACATCCACACACACTGTTTTACTATAATTTCAGAAGGGGTTCTACTCTCTTCCTTATAGACATTTAAGATTTCATGGACTCGCTTTTTATTGGTGTTAGTTCATCTAGTGGTGAGATGTACTTTCATGACAGAAACTCATTCCAGATTTAGAACCAGCTGCACACTGCTTGTGAAGAGCATGTAGGGTGGTTAGTGTAGGCCATGTTCCATGATGCCTTGCGGGAGCTTTCAGGCAGAGTCCAGGCTCTGGGTCCGCTAGCTGTTGGACAAGATAAATAATTCCATGGAGTTTAGGTTTTCTGCTTTGTGAGGTGGGTTGGATTAGGTCTAGGATTACATGGTAGGTACACACAGCATGGCAGCACAGGGCCTGGGCCTTATAATCTTCAATGGAGTCTAATTCTTTTTGGACTGCAGGACCTTGTGGCTCCCAAAACCGGGTGCTGTGTAGCTACATCCACGCTACCATTGACTGTTGCTCACACCTGCCTGCTCCGGCCCTGATGAGCCCGTAATATCCATCCCACCCATACCAGTACTGACTCTTATGGAGAGGGGCATGGCTTGGGAAAGTTGTGTTTTGGGCCAGAAGACTTTACACATTAGTAAAGCATGTTGTAGAGGCAACCAGTGAGACTCTACAAGTTTTTTTTTTTTTTTTTTTTTTTTTTTTTAATGTCTTTGTCTTCGTCGGAGGCACACCACAAGTATTGTAACTACTCATGCTGATTTTATGGCAGTGCAGAAAACTTGTGATTATTTGTTTAAAAGCCCAGATCCAGTTGGATCTTATTTAGGAGATAGGAAGAGGAAATAAAGAGTGATTTACAGTTGTTTTCCAAGTGGTGTAGTGGCGCTGCTTGTACCTCTGTGTGTCCTCAACAGAAGCCCAAGTCTAGCTTGACTGGAATGTTTATTGGTGATTCAACTTTCTATTGAAACTTGTGACTAAAGTTGTTCTCTGATTGCAATTTATCATTCTTTGACAAGGTTCTCTTTCCTTTGTCATATAGCTAAATAACTTGCTTCTGTAGACTTGTGAATAGCAGGAATGCCATATAATGGCAGAATATGAGGCATCTATGGTTAACTACTTGCCCTAAAGTCTGCATAGTTTTTAAATAAAAAGCGAGGACATACCACCATAACACAACTCTTCATTTGTTTCTTGATATATAATTGCCTTTGTTTTTTTAAAATAAAGACTTTGACCAGGTCAGGTGTTAAACACCTGTAATCTCAGCACATGGGAGACTGAGTCCAGCCGGGGCTATAAGTTAAGGCAGGCCTGATATACATAGTGAGAGCCTATATTAAAAAAAATAGTAAAGTTCCCTGATAGTTTTATTTCTTTTGGGGAATTGGAGGGAAGGGTGCCAAAAAAATGTTCACAGTAGAGAGTGGACAGATTTATTAGCCAGATGTTGCTTAGGTTTTAAGTTGGCTACTGTATTTAGCCATCTGGCCAGGAAGTTGCTTAACATTATTGTAGATAACAGCCATATGTTCTGTGTTCAAACACAATAGAACATCTTTATTGAAAGTCTTCTGGTGGCTTCATGAGGGGATTAGAGCTGACACTGGACAGAAGGAAAGTCTTGACAGGGATCCTGCTAGGGATGGTGGTGCATATCACTGACTGCGTGATATATGTGTACCTGCTTCAGTTTTTCTTTCTCCTTTCCCTCCCCAATCCAATGATGGTATCACAGCCAACAACTTAATGAATTTGGATATGTGGCCCTGCAAGTGAATGTACATATATATGAATATGTGTACACAAACATGTTTTTGTTCAGATAGTATGCTTTAACTGTCCATAAGATTATGCATGTGACTGCATGTATATATGGATATGTGCACATCCACATTTTATGTATGTGTATAAATAATATGCTTTAACTGTCATACTTTCCATAGTTACTAGTAATGCACATTTCACTTGGGCTTTATAGTTCTGTAAGATTTCTTGTTAGAAGATAAAGTCATTATTTCATTGGAAGTAAAAATTAAGCAAAGTTTACATTCCTCTAGTGTGTCTCATTTTCAGTAAATTGTGTTTCCTATGTCAAAATTGCATTCCCTAATATTTGTGGGTCAGCCTGACTTTTTATCATGTTTATATCTGGTCAATGACTGGGTATTGAAGTTGTGTTAGAAAATTCAAATCTCTTGGTTTGTGTTCATAAAGTTCTGAATTCTCTTTCTAGAATTCTTGATTTGGATTTGGTGGTTAGAGATGAAGATGGGAACATTTTGGATCCAGAACTAACTAGCACAATTAGTCTCTTCCGAGCTCATGAAATAGCTTCTAAACAAGTAGAGGAAAGATTACAAGAAGAAAAAGTAAGTTCAGCTCTGTAATATGCTGTTCAGATGTGAACCACATTTTCTTAGCAACAGCTTTCGATATTAATAAAATATCAAGGGAGCCCAGAATTTGCACTAAAAAAACCTGACAAGGAGCAGTGGTACAGTGTGTTTCAGACAGCAATACATGGAATGGAGCCTGGTGCTGATTGTGTGAGCAAATTTCATCCCTGTGTGACATGTGTAAACCACTGCGCTTCATTGTAGAAGACAGGATGTTAGTGACCTTGACCAAGTCCTCATTTGTCAAGTGGGAGATGATACTTGATTCGGAATTTCTTGTGTAATAGTGGTAGGAGGTGACATAGTCTAAGCTTGATGAGGGCAAGGAACTCAAGTTTGATTGATCTTTTCATCTTCTGCATTCTGCAGTGCTATCATGTGGATAGCAGATATTTAGAAATTAATGGTTTGATTGAATCATCTGTTAATTCAGCAAATGTTTACTTGGCATCTGTTGTATGTTAGGTACTGAGAATATAGTGATGAATAAGACAAGAGATGTCCTTGGAGTATTTATTCTAAAGACAGAACCAAAAATTAAGCAGCTTTACATATTATAATCATCATTCCAATTAATTGATTAAACAGCTGAAAGTTCTCTGCTTCTGAAAACACTGAACACAGGCTCTTATGGGAGTGTGACCACACACAGGGTACTGGTTTTTACCTAGATTTGTTGATTTGAGAATGTGCAGTACAGAAAAGGATGTGGCTGCATGAGTGGCATTGCTAGTGAAACCCATGAAGTGCACACCTTTTTTAATTCTGTAGGGAATAAAAAAAGCAAAGGCTATCTGTTAATGTTGCTCCTCTTGACTTTCTTTCCGTTTACAGTCTCAAAAGCAGAACATGGATATTAACAGACAAGCTAAATTTGCTGCCACTCCTTCTCTGGCCTTGTTTGTCAACCTCAAAAATGTGGTTTGTAAAATAGGCGAAGATGCTGAAGTCCTCATGTCTCTTTATGACCCTATGGAGTTCAAATTCATCAGGTGGGTGACTTCCATGGTTGCATGGTTCAGAAAATGGCACCAGAACCTGCTAAACACCCCGTTCTTACTGAGAGCCCTTGAGACAATTGGCTTCTGACTCCTCCCCAAGCAGTTCAAGGAGAGCAGGGTGACGGTGGCTAGCTCGGGCTCTGGGCTGGGTAGAAGCCTTCTTAAGTGAGAATTGCTCTTTGCATATGGAGTTACCAAAGATCTCAGGGACATTCTTGCAATATTTCAAGGACCCAGCTGAAGGTTGAAAGTAGATACTGTTTCTTCCTGTGTTGTCATCATAGGACTTCATACTGTCAGATCCCCTTCTTGTCACCATTCTCTTTCTCAAATATTTGATCTCAAAATGTCATTTGTGTGACTTTTGTCCTGTTGATATTTCTCTCAGTGGATAGGTGGAATATAGTTTGTAGAATGGCCCCTGCTTCACAGGCTCACAGTGAACATCTACTGAATGGAAGCGTTGTAAATCCATTGTTTTCTCTTGGCCTTCAATATAATTTTCTCTTTGTCTAGATGGCAAAATTGCAATTAAACTGTGTGTGAAGTATGTTTATATATGTATGTATATGTCAGACCTCCAGTGTCGTCACTTGTGCTGTTCAGGATGTGTGTATGACTGAAATAGAATGAATGGGTCAATTTCTTCTCACTTCTGATAAGGACATTATTTCTTCTTGACATGAGATACAGTTTATGTTTTATAGCATATTTTGTTTGTTGTAAATATACATAGTGATGAATTTAATACTGTTGTCATTCTCACTTCACAAATGGCATTTCAAAGGTTTATTACTTGAAAAGCCTGTTTGTGAAGGGTTCCATTACAATTATAAGCCAAGACATTTGAAATTAAAACCTCCCAAGCTGTTTGTTCAGTACTTGTTCACAGATGAGTTGCTGTATTTTATATTGTTGATATTTATAAGCTTATGGTTGCCCGGTATAGATAAACCTCAATGGTATTAATTATAAAGCAATGTGGATATACATTTGCTTCCCTGTTACATCTGGAAAACTAATTTGCTTTTATTTGCTTTTTTTTAAAGTGAAAACTACCTGGTTCGCTGGTCAAGCTCAGGATTACCTAAAGATATAGACAGATTACATAATTTGCGAGCTGTCTTTACTGTAAGTGTACTCACAGGTACCAAGTTACCTTGTACCCCGTTCTAATGACT
Organism: Dolichotis patagonum; assembly: GCA_004027295.1. Taxonomy (NCBI): domain Eukaryota; kingdom Metazoa; phylum Chordata; class Mammalia; order Rodentia; family Caviidae; genus Dolichotis; species Dolichotis patagonum. The sequence goes on along the minus strand of PVJX010000237.1, from coordinate 205,806 downwards.
GTTTCAGGGACTTACTGCAGAGGTTTTTCTGCACTAATATGTGGGTGCTGGGGGTGTCTACAATATAGATTACTCTAAGATTAGTAGTGTACTTTCTGGAAATACAAGTTTTTAGTTTCCATTTAGAATCTCTTTGGCAGGTGGGCATGGTGGTGCCTTCCTGTAATCCCAGATTTCTGGGAGACTGAGGCAAGACACTCACATTTTTAAGTCTAGGCTCAGCAAATCAGAAACATATTGAGACCCTGACTGTAGGGGGAACAAGAAGGTTTAGGACACAGCTCAGTGTGAAGGCCCTGGGTTCAGTCCCCACCACCACCAGCAAAAAAATCCCCCCAAAGAGAGATTTACTGTTACCACGGAACTGTCTCCTCAATTTGTAGCTTAAGTTCACCTAACATTAATTGACTGTGGTTACCCAGTTCCTTTCTGTTAGGTGAATAACATGAAAATACTAAAATCTGTTCTGAAAGAAGACTGTTTTTTACTGTCCTTTTCAGTTGTACTTGCATTGAATAATGCTTCTCCAAAATAATTTATGGAAATTAATATTTCTAGGACCTTGGAAGCAAAGATCTGAAAAGGGAGAAAATCAGTTTTGTGTGTCAGATTGTTCGAGTGGGTCGTATGGAGCTCAGGGACAGCAACACAAGAAAGCTGACCTCCGGGTTGCGGCGACCTTTCGGCGTGGCTGGTAATCTATTTCTTTTTGCTTGAGATTCTCACATCCTCACTTTCACTTTGAATAAGCACTGCTATTGAGTGTTGGACAGTGAGTACCTTTGATTTATAAGCTTTTCTAGTAGAAAGAAAAATAATCTCTTTGTTCTTTTTTGTATGGTTTCAAGTCAACCTGCTAAATGATGACTCGGTGCACAAGTTTCATATGTAAATCTTAGATTTGATTTTAAAGCAGGTTACATCTCTCCCTGGAGAGACCTTGACCCATTTCCCAGCCTGTGGGGAGGCTAGTCATTGGAAGGTTTCAGGAGTTGGCCATTGATTTGGGCACAGGTAGTGGTGAGGTGGCAGGAGGAGCAAACCACGAAGAGGTCACAATCAGCTAGACACAAACACCCTCTGTATTTCTGTTTCTTTACTTTCAGTGGCAGTGAAAGGAAAGTGAGAGATTGTTTTTCTCTTTTGAGCAAAGTTAATTGTCCCTAGGAAGTTACATAGTTGGCGTCTTTTAGCATCTCTTTTTCATAATTTTGGGAAATAGTTTTCTCACTATTTTATGGTTGCAGTGGAATTTGGTTAACCAGCCCCCTGATATTTATTCTTGTCCTTTCTCAGACATTTGGGAACCATACTGTGTGAATAAATATGTTGGTACAGTTCTTGAATCTTGATATATTGCAGGATTTCTTATATGAATGACAGGGAAAACATTATTTACTTTGCTGATCAGGAAATTCAGAACTTAGTTTTTCCCCCCTCTTTTTTGGGGGGGGGACTGGGGATTGAACTCACGACCTCACACTTGCCAGGCAGGTGCTTGTGCTGCTGAGCTAAATCCCTGGTCCCCTTTCTTTTGAAAAGACTTCCCTTTTTAGTGATTTTATTGTTAGAGAACTTTTCAGGTTCAGGCAAAACTGGAAGAAAATACCAACAGTTCTTATATGACCTTGTCCTGTGCCCTGTCTCCCGTTGTGAGCATTTTCCATCAGTTGGTACAGTTACGGCAATCAGTGGATCTGCAGTGACATATCACCATCACCAAAGTTCAAGGTTGCATGAGTGTTCACTCATGATGTGGGGTCTTGTGGTTTGGACAGATGAATTGTATATATTCATCATTATAGGACTGTGTAGAGCGATTTCATTGCCTTTAAAGCCCTCTGTGGTTCCTTTAGATATTTTAGAAAAACTATATCAAATCATTTAAATGAATGATTTCTACTTTATAAAGTAGAAATAATAAAATGAGATAGGCATTGTGAGGAAGAAGCACATTAAGTTGGCCTCTGTTTATTAGTAGGACTAATTAGTAGGTTATTGCTGTGATTTTATTATTTATGAGTAAAATCTTTAAGTTGCCTTGTTGAGGTCCTTTGGACTTTGTGGTGAGGAAATCAGTTACATTTTTATCCCTTGTTACCTGCATACCTTCTTTAAAAGTGTTCCTCTATTTTTCAGATCCTGTAGCATCTTGTATGTATATGGTGGAGATACCTATAGTTTTTCAGGAACTTTCTCTTTCCTACCTCTGTGGTATTTGAAGAAAATATTTTGTACTTGTCTTGGATGTATTAGGCTTTCCTGAAGCAATCAGAGAAATCTTTGACAATTTGTAAGTTTAGCTTCTTTCCAATACTCATGTTATGGATTCTTTGATTATTAGATTACCAGGGAGATCACACTGATAAATTACTATGAGCACATCATTAGATTGTTAAACATCAAAGCGAAGTCTAGTCTGGAGACCGGCAGTTTCCTCTCTCTTTCCATCAAAATAGGGATTTTCTAGCTTGCTTTGGTTCAGTTTTTACGTTGAGGAAGTCGTAGGGAGCAAGACATGATGGGAATTTGTTATCAAAATTCCTTATGCTGCTGCCTTGGCCTCTTGCTGTTCTGAAGCAAGAAGTGAAGTCAGGCATTAGCTTGGAGTCTCCTAGTTCTTGGACTTCTCCTGGCGTTGTGGAAGTCCAGGCTGGCTGCCCTGATAATACCTTGTTTCTGGAGGTCTCACACTGACGGAGACATCTGGGTCACTGCCCAGTATCTGAAGCTCAGATCTCTAGCTGTGATATTACCACCCTTTTGTCCCCTCATTTTGGATGACCATGTGGATATCTCCTCTCCCTAGTTGCTTTTCTTAAGACTGGTTTCCCCTTGGCTTCTTTCTCCTCTATCTTGTGTCCGTGGTTACTAACAGCCTTGGGGTTGCTAGAAACTGGGTCTTAGCTCTACCCCTACTGGCCCAAATACTTTGGAGCATCGCCTCTCCCTCTGCGCTGCTCTGTTCTGCTCTGACTACAGCATGTCCTTCCTGTGCTGTGAGATTGAGAAACCCCCAGGTAAAATACTGCGGAGACTCTTGTTAGTCTTTGCCTTCTGCATTGGCATATTTTAGGCCTGATCTTGTTAGCATTGGTTCCCAGGTTCCTGATTATGGACCTCTGCTCCTTTCCACTGTCACAGCTGCCCGGCAGTTGTTTGCTTACTGGGCTCAGTGGGACTATTAGATGGTGAGGTCCCATTTATTCCTGGGTTCTACACTGAGCACTGTGTCCTACACTGAGCACTGTGTCCTCTTTGGCTTTCCTGGAGAACCACTTTTCTGAGACCTGCTTAACTTGTGTCTTTTTGTAAATTCCAAGTCAGGACCTGCATTCTGCTTGTTTAGTGGCCAGTTGCCTACTGGTCACTTGGTTTGTGGGCTGCTCTGCCTCTCTCATTAGGTGTTGGCATTCAGCACATCCAGGGATCAGATTCTTCTTCCACCCTATAGGCTCTGACTCTCACAACACATCTTTCAACTGTATATTTTCTCTCTCGTTAATAAGGAACACTTCTCACATCTGAGAAGGGTGATCAACTTTTTGGTAATCGTATTGTACATATTCATATGCAGCTCTATTTTCCACATGCAAATTTAATTCTGAGGATTTCTGAGATTTCTGCTTGTCTCTGTCGACAGAGCCTAGTTCCTTAAAATGTGAAAGTATTTGTGGGTCTTTAAGCCTATAGGTTTTAGTCTTCCATTGAAAATAATGTCACATTCTTTTCTTTTAAACCTTTTGATAATGTAAGACTGATAGTTGTAAAAAATGGAAACTGCATGAAAAACATAAGTATAATTAAATAAATATAGCATTCCTAATTTTACATAGTTAGGATAGTACTTTATGATTGTTCTAGTATGTTTCCTTCTAGTTTTTACATGCGAGCCCGCACACACACACACACACACACACACACACACACATTTTTGCAGTACTAGCAATTAAATCCAGGGCTTTATGCATATTAGGTAAGTGTTCTGCCACTGAGCTACAAGCCTAACCCTTTTAACATTTTTATTTTGTGACAAGGGCTAACTAAATTGCCTAGGCTTGCCTTAAACTTGTAATCCTCCTGTTTCAACTGCTCATATAGCTAGGATTCCAGATGTGTGCCCTGGCTTTGGTATATATTTTTTTAATGGTATATAAATTTTAAAATGAAAATCAGTATGTCATACTAAGGCTTGAGGGGGGCTTTCTGAGTGGCAGAGCATATACTTAGCACGTCTGGGCCCTGGTTCAACCCCAGCTGCTGAAGCAAAAGGAAAAAAAAAACACCCAAAAAACCATTATTTATCATACTGTATCCTTTTTGTTTATTTTTTTTTATTAGTTTGTTTATGTGTCTTTTTACCAGTTTAACTACTTTTAGGTATAATGCAGGGTATTAAGTTTATGCACCTTCTATATGTTTACTTTTTACTTTCTAAAATTACTTTCTAAAATTTTTACTTTCTAAAAATCTTCACATTATGAACATTTCATTTTGTTAGGTATTATTCAAGAATTAGAGTTTTTGGTGGCTGCGGTCTGCAGCTATGTCATTATCTCAGCAATCTTTTCCTTTTGGTCTCATGGGCTTTTTAGCTGAAGGTGTGCAGTGAGCACTTCTGAACATGAATGGAAGCACCAAGCCCTCCCTGCTGGAGGAAGGCTCCTAGTGGTGGAATTACTGGCTCAGGGGTGGTGTGGTTTCTTATTATCTCGTGCTTCATGCCCAACTGCTTTGAGCAAGTTGTCCTGACATACTGTCCCACCAGCTAGGTGGAGCCATTTGACCTGTCTCTCTGCGACGTATTTCTCGCCCCTCCCCTTCTGTGTCCCGGTCTTTGTTGTTCTTGGCCCTTCTTTGCTATTGCCCTGATACCACCATTGCCTCCCCATCCTCTTATTCCTGTGTCGTTTGAGGCCCCATGTCTCCTGGACCTTCCACACGGTGGTTTCCTTTTGTGTGATCATGGTGGCTGCCGCTGTACTCTCCACTTCTGTCAGGTTGCCCCTCCTATCTGAGCAGAGATAGCTGGGATGTTATTTTGGGCTCTTTTTTTGGCTGTTATTTTGGGAAATCCCCTCCAAATTATTCATTTTGTCCTTTGGCAGTGGGGGCGTTTTGCCTGGACCATGGTGAGAGCGTCCTGGGCACAGGCCTTCCTGCTGGCTGACCAGCAGTGAGGAGTGTTCTGTAGAAGGTGACTGCAGGGCTTCCTCCAGAGCTCGGCATGAGTGGGCCTCAAGGAAACATTGTTAGTTATTACTAGTAGGACGAATGCTGTTTTCAGTGTAGGGTGTTCAGGCAGAAGCTGCCTTTTTTCCTTACTTGCTCATTATCTTCCTGAAAACGGTTACTGAGACTGCAGCTGTGCAAGAGTTGGGTCCTGGAGATTTGCCATGAAGGTCAGACGATTGAGGAGACACACAGTCAGCTGGTGTGAGAAGTTGTATCACAGAAGAAAAGGCTGTATGCACATAGGAGGGCCACCCAATGGGCTGGCATGCAATGGATGCTCAGTCAGGTTCAGGCTCATTTTGCTGTGACTATGGCTGGTTGAGTGAGCTGCTGCTAATATGAACTGTGTTTAATGATTCTGAAGTGGGAGGAACGTGGGCTTGTGTATATGGAAATCCTGGGAATGGGTGAGTGCTGGATTTAGTGCCAATGGCTTGCAGTAGTTTTCAACACTGGGAAAGTCTTCAACCAGGTGACTTGAGGTCTGACTGTTTATCTTTGAGAGGCCATTACTTGATGTTCTAATGTATTTGGGATAGTTTGGCCTGAATCTCTGAACACATCCATAGACTCTTTGGCTTATGGTCCTATTGGTTCCATGGAGTAGTGTGACAGTTTCCCTCAGCACACACTCTGCATACACCTTGGGCTCTATCATACCAAGCAGTAGACCCTATTCTGCTTTTCTCACCCTGCAAACCTCTACTCTTTTTGATGAGTGATAGTGCAAAAATGAAAACTGTCCCCATTTTCAGTATGTGGTGCCAGTCCCTACAAAGAGTTTATGCAAAGAGAAGAAAGCAGATGCTCTGCCCAGTTATCTTTATCCATGGATGGTTTCATGGGTACACAAGAGGCAGAGCTTGTGTCCTGTGCCTTCGAGGGTTATTCTTGGGTTTTGTTGCTCTTCTTATCATTATCTAGGGCAAAAGGTGTTTTGTTCAGAAGGTAAAAGTAACTCTGGGTTAATCTCTGAATGCCATCAAGTGGTAACTTCTAATACAGATGTGATGTGAAGCATATCAGCCTTTTTTCTGATTTCAGTGAGCTTTGACTACTCAAGTGATGCATTTGTGAAAGCAGCTTAATTAAATAGAAATAGCCTGTGCACTAGAAACTTTTTAGCATTACAACTTTGGGCATGTTCTTATAATCCTGCCTGTGACCTTGGTTTCCTCAGCTGGAGACAGGGTTGTTGCTGAGGGTCAGTGTTGAGTGTCCCCTTGAATTGGTATTCACAGACATCTGTATGCATGGGGTATCTTGGAAAATTGTAACCATATGTTTATTGTGCTGTTATTTGGGGTGTTGTGTTACTATGACTAGACGAGCCACTTGCCACATATGGCTACTTGAATTTAAATGAGTGAAATAAAAGTAAAAATTCAGTTCCTCCACCATGCCTGCCATTCTTTAGGTGACCACGACAACAGAACATTTCTTTCATCACGGAATGGTGTATTAGACATTGCAGCTCCAGAGTGACAACTGAGTAATTGGCAAAGGGAATTATTCAGTGGAACTCTGCCATTTGAGCTCCAGTCCCATTGGGGCCAGCATGTTCAGATGACTTAATTTGTCTTTCAAACATGGAAGTAATTTAGACTTGAACAGTAGAAAATTCCATCATGTAGTGTATACTATAGTAGACCAGAACATAATCTGATGTTCCTTGTTTTTTTGGTTGGTCTTCCGATTATAGCATTTAAGTGAAAACAATCTTTTTTCTTTCTTGTCCTTAGTGATGGACGTAACAGATATAATAAATGGAAAAGTAGATGATGAAGATAAGCAGCATTTCATTCCCTTTCAGCCGTAAGTATAGAGCAATACAAGTACTTAACTAGATATACTGTGGACATCCCTGTTTGTAACAGTTACCTTTGTAATTAAGTTTCTACATTAAATCTAAGTTAGGATGGATTATTTCACAGTAATGAAAAATCTATTAAGTCACTGTCTTAGCCCATGGAAGTTTTGGTAGCTATAAGTATCCAGGGTTAAAGTTTATTTATGGTTGTGGGAGTAGATATTCACATGTGTTCACTGAATTACCTTATAAGAAGAATAATTACAATTCTTCTCTGAATGTGATTGTCTCTTTACATAATTGATTTATCCTAGTAACAATTTACCTTTTCAAAATATAATACTTGCAAATTGATTGTAATACGTTGCTGTTTTAGAAAATGGCAAACCAAACAAAATAATGATGATTTCTTGTATAAAGCAAGAAATAATACTTTAAAGCATATAATTATGCTTCTGGTTTTCCCGTCTAGACTTTTGCTCAGAGTGGACTATACATGTACTTGGTTTTTTTTAGACATTGCTACCTTCTGACATGAGTCTTCAGAGAGGTTCAGGAAACATGGAAAAAGCACCTGAGGAAGATGTACTAAATTGATTGTCTGATTTGAACCTAGAACTCATGGATTAAGTCATAAGAATTGGTGTTTTATTTCCCGGTGATTGGAGCAAGAGGGTTCCTCGATCATGGTCTTTTGCCAGTTCAGGAACATTCCCATCTCTAGAAGAAGGAATTAGAATTTGAATGTTTTAGGTTAATGACAAGAGACAACTTTCTCCCTAGGGTTGTGACATCTTGTAAGAAGAAATGGCATGAGTTTGAGTGACCTGTCACAGTGCTCTGTGTTCTTTTTTCTCTTTATTTTGTTTTTATAGCAGGGATTTCGGGCTTGAAACATTTCATTTTTAGAAAGTTTATGCTGTTTTCAGGTATTTTCTAAATGGCTTTGGGAGATTGGTGAAAATGACTGTAGAAACCCTGTCTTTGGGGGAGTTTAGAAGATAGGACATTGGTTTACCCCACTTGTGTTCCAGTATGAACTATTCCACCCCACCCCACCCCACCCCAGATTTGAGTGCCTCTTAACATGGATGAGGTGTGGCTTTCTTTGAAGGAAGATGATCTGTATAGACAGCCTCCTAAGGCTTTTTGTATAGCTCAGGAGAAAATTTTGCAGTCCTCTTGAAAGGAGAATAATAAAACTCTGCATTATCTAGCTTGAAGCTAGTTTGGAGCTGCATATGTTTCACCTTACAAAACTGGAGGCAAAAGATGCTATGTCACTTACATGCTTGCAGTTTTTTACTTTTCTGTCCGGTATGGTAACCATTCACCCCATGTGGTTGTTTAAATTGATTAAAGTGAGAAAATTAAAAATTGAGCTCCTTACTCACATCAACCCCACTTCAGGTGTTCAGGACCCCATGGGGCTAGAGGTTACCATATTGGACAGGGCATGTTGTATAGCAGATTTCTATCACTACAGAAAGTTCTGATGGAAAATGTTGCTGTGTAATGTCATCCAGTGAAGGCAGTTTATAAGGAGAGGACACTGTAGAATCTGGAAGCTCCCTCAGCAAATAAGGGGAACATCATTTTGGAACTTGGACAGACACTGAAGTAATAAATACAATGTACCTTCGTGAAATTGTAATATAAAGTTGCTTCTTTGGCCTATGAGAAATAATGCAGCCCCTCTGCTGTTTGGAATGCTGTTTTATATATTAGACTTTGAGTTGCTGATGCCCTAATGTGCCACTAAGTTGAAACTGCCAGTTGCTTGCTAGTGTCTTTTATGAAAAATCAAGGAATAAAACCTTTGGGTGTTGAAAAGTTAAAGAATATATCAGTTTAAAAACACTGATTTTTACTGATCATATTAAACCCTTTGAAATCACGTGGTTGTTGCTACTCTTGTAGTAAATGTCCACTTTAAAAAATATTACGTGCTTAACTCTTATATAATTTGTGACTTCTTGCTCTATTAAAGAAAGACTAATATACAGATTAACGTTTGCAATGTTGGAAGCAAAAGAGCAGCATGATTTTAATAGTAAAATAAGCAATGAAACCAGTTCTTTGGGAAATGTCATGCTAATGATACCGTTTTTTGCTCCATTAAAACTGATTTATTATCTCACAGGCTTGGTTTAGGGGAGGAAGCATAGTGCACATCTCTCTCTTTCTCTGTGTCTGTCTTTTTTTTTTTTTTTTTAACTTGGTGAAGTAAATTAAAATGGCCCTCAGCTTTCTTGAGTTATGTGGCTCCAGTGATGGATAATTTCATTCCTGCTTCCAGAATTGATTTTAAGTGTTATGGGCATGATGTATGTTTTCTTACACATTTCCTGTTGGACTGACTCTGTGGAGTGCCATGGTATTCCTCTTGGCATGTATTGCCTGTTTGGCTTCTCGGTTCTCTGTGGTACAGCCTCTATGAAAGGTTCCTGGATCATGGCCCCTGAAAACACTGAAGATTTGCATTCCTGACCATGTCCTGATTTCGGGTTTCAGACCTGATAATCATTAGTTGTGTTCTCCAAAGATGGCGCCGCCCTCTCCTATGTAATCATTTGAAGCTCTCTTGAGTACACACTCTCATGGAACGAGTAGAAAGTACCCCCAAACTATTAGGTTCACGGGAGCTTCTTTTGGGAGTGGTAAGCAGCCTGTAATTTGCTTTTCTCTTCATGCTACTTGTTCCTTGACCTAAAACCTTGTCAGAATTATTGACATGAGAGAAATGGCCCCAGATACTCTGTAATGGTAGGCCTTCCAGCCCCCTTATTTTCCAACCAGTTCCTTGTTTAGTTGTTTGTAGAATTGGAGTAGAGCCTGGTACATGTTTCCTGGGAATTGGGTCGCCCTTGTTTGCCTGACTTTTCCTTGGTGTTCAGCATTTTCCTGATTGATGCTTTTCCCTGTTTTTCTTGTTACCTATCCTGCCCTTTGTCGTGCGTTGACTCATGACGACTCTCTCCCACTTGGCGATGATACTGTCTTGTGTTCCCTTGTTACTGTGACCCACGGGTCTCTGTGCCTCTTTGTCTCCTGTGGTCTTGGTCGTCCCGTGCCCTCCAGGCTCGCATTGGACGACGCCATTCGACACAAGCCGCTGAACATGTCATCCCGTTTTTCACCCAGGGTGGCAGGGGAGAATGACTTCCTTCAGACTGTTATAAACAAAGTCATCGCTGCCAAAGAAGTCAACCACAAGGGCCAGGGTATGTATATTATCGTTCAGTTTTGCATCTGTGTCTGTTCACGTGAGTGTGGGCCAGTGCTCTCTGGCTTGCAGTTTAGCTTGATATTCCTGGTGATGATGATAGTAACAGTGATAGTGCTGGAACGTATGCATTGCTTGTCCCCATGGCATAGCATGTGTGGATTTTCTTACCTGTCACCTCTGTAAGTGCTGCTAGGAGTCTCCACTAGATGTGAACAAGTCTTGTGGTATGTGACTGAGTATTTGGGATGAGCACAGTGCTGATAAAATCGGGACACAGCTTATACTGTGCTGCCTCTGTCTTCTCTAACCCTGTCCCCTCATCCTAATCCTATTAAAAAATGCTTAAATATAATCCTTGCCCTCTGGATATGGCTCCACCTTACTGTTTAGAAGAAACAACTCCCCTTGTCCCACTTAGTACTCTTTTCCCTTTTGTCATCACCCATGTCCTGTGCCAGCCACTTTGTTTGCTAGGGTTCCCCTCTGTACCTGGGGAAAGTGGCTTCAGTTATGTAGACCATTCCTCTTCGGTTCTATTATCAAAGTGATTCTTCCTCCTTCATTCCCCATCTGGTACGCATCGTTTTTAATCCTGCTTTGACGTGTCCGAGCAGCTGACCTTCTGCCAGCAGGGCTAATGAATCAATCACCTCAGGTTGGTGACAGTTGGCACTTGGGCTGCTCAGGAGAGCTGCCAGAAAACAACTGTTTATGGAGGTCCCGCCTCCTGCCTAAGGGAAAGTCACCTTCAGAACGTCAGGTGTCTAACGCTGCCATTAACATTGGTGGGAAGCCACGCATCAGCCCTTGACTGCCAGTGAAAGTGCGGCAAACTCCACAGAGCTTTGGAGCATGGGCCTATTGCAGTGGACGGTCACCTGCAGTCACTGGACCTGCAACAGTGTTGAGTCTGAAGAATGCTCTGGAAAACTGAATCTTTCCTTGAGCTGTGCAGATACCTTATCTGCTCTGAACAGTCCCCTCCCTGGCCAATAATAGCAGAACAAACCCCCACCCAGAATGATGATGAACTGTACCGTCTGCAGACAGACTTCTTAGCTGACCCAGGCACTTAAATCATAGCTGTTCTGCATCTGCGTGTTGAATGAAAATCACATGGAGGTCCAGGCAGAGCTGTTCAGACTGGAGCCGTTTTCAGGCTGAAGCCAGTCTCTGCCTCTGGCTGTGCCCAGTCCTGGAGCAGGGCCTCTGCACTACCAGTGCCCTTGCAAGTCATCTGTGCATGGTCAGCCTTTCTTAGAGCCACACAGGAGAACTGTGGAGTGGTGTCAGGCCTGCAGGAAACGGCTTAGAAAGAGGCCCAGAAATCTTCTGGGTTCATGGGTATCATAGGCAAAAATCCAGAGAGGGATGGGACCGATTTCCATAGTGCCTTTAACTCTGGGAGGCAGAGGGACTGTCTCAGGTCTGTGAGAACTGATAGACAGGAATGTTGATTGCATTTGCAGGAAGACCACCCAGTACATTCCCGCCTCACTGGCTCAGCTTTGCCTCCAACATTATCCTTGCCCTTTGGTTTCCTCTTAGCGTAAATCTAGGTTATTCCAGGAAGAATTAAGAGAGAGGTGGCCCAGGAAATGCCGGACAGAATCCGCTGTTAGGTTTGCAGGGTTTTGCTTAGTGAGGCTTCAGCTTCTCTATTGGAAGTGACCCAGTCTCAGCTTCATGCTGTTTGTCTATCAGGCCATACTCAAGTGCCCTGAGACCATATTCTTCTCATGTAATGGGTCTCATCTGAATTCATTCTGGGACTTGGCCTATTCTGGTTTACACCGACAAGTTACCTGGTCACTATTGCACCCAAATTATCCTGATCCCTGGACCCAGAAGTGCTAGTTGTTGTTTCTGGACAGTGAGTTTTCCCCTCTCCCCCTAGACACTTGCTTTTGCATTTGAGACATAATTTTCATCCCTTTTGTTTTTACCTGTTCTAGTTAAGGAGATGTCAACTGCAAACACACTTTTTCTTTGCTGAAAATTGGCCTCATGTTGTCCTATGAGAAAAGTGCTTTAAACTCAATGTAATTGGGAAAATTTAATCTTTATGTTTAACTTGTGTTATAACAAATTGAATTGTGTCACTAATATTCTAGTTTATGAGCTTAGATATTTGAGCAAACTCATATTTGTGAGAAAAAAAGGCATTTGAAATTCAGCGTTTTTCATAAAACTGTAAGGACTAAGATTTGGTTTGCTCAGCTGGATGGCAGAGCCAGGGGTAGGCTCTGCAGGTCTACAGGTCTAAAGCTCCTCCTAGCTGAGGGTATTTTTGTGTGGATTAGGAAAAGGGACCCTATCTTGAGTGAGTGAGGAGTTGCAGTCAGTGTTGGGACGTGGCTTAGCTTGGCTTGTTAAGTTCCTGTTCACCTGTCCCAGTGTGTTACCTTGCGCAGTGTACATTCTGAGCCATGCATGGTACATGCGCCCCTCTCTGGGTGCCATCCTCTGAAACATCTTTAGGGACTATCGGTTATGCTTCTCTCCCATAATCTGGAATTCCATATCTCTAAAACAAAGAAAAAGGAAAAAAACCAAACAAATAAAAAGAAAGAAAAGGAAATGTCCAAAGCAGTCCTACTCTGGACAAACATGCATTCTCTTATATTGATACTTCTGTACCAGTTTCTACTCTCTCTGTTTTGGTCTTCCTTTTGTCTTTGTTTTTCTCAAACTCACGGCCCACTGCCCTTTCCACAGAAGGGCTCTTCTTGAAGCCCTTTTTGATGTCCTGGTTGGTCAGGAACACACAGAACTCCTCTTCTTCTGGACCTCCTGGTGCTGCTGTTCTCTCTGGCTCTCCTTCCCTCTCTGGGTTCCAATGGTGGGGATCCCTTGCATGTACCCTTCAGGACCACTACCTTTTTCTCCTTGCCTTTGCGCGGCCCTGGCACTTGCTAGTGACCACCTTCTCTGCAAGTTACTCCTCCTTCCCTCTCCACTCTCCCTCCAGTTCTGCTGTTCTGACCTCCACACTGCCCGCTCTCCAAATTCAAGTGCAGACAGAATTCACACATCTCTGTCCCATGGAGCTAACAGAGTGCTGTCACGTCAGATCCTGGACTCATAGGCTATGGCTCTGCTGTCTCCCAAATGCAGTTCCTTCGAGTGGGCACAGGCCTGCAATTTTCTTGCCACTAATGGGGCTCAGAGGAGCTGTGTCAGTGCCAGATGCAGATTTGGGTGTGTCCCTCAGCATGATCAGGACCCTGAGAGCGCTGCCTACTTGCACATATTTCTGAGGGACTGTGGATTTAGTGTTTGATTGTTGCAGTGACATTGAGTCTCTGGTGGAATGTTTATTGTTTCCACCCTGTGTTTTCAGTACCCTGTAAGTGCCTGGCACACAGTGCTCAGTAGGTATTTCTGAATACATTGGCAATCTCACTGAATGGCCAAGGAAAGGCACTTTCACTAGCTAACAAAGGACAAAATATCAGTGACTTTTTAACTTTCTCAACCATTAATAATGTTGATCTTTTGATCTTTGTGAAGGGAAAAGACATTTCTAAGACAGCTATTACAAGATAGGTAGCCCGAGGATAGAGCAGTGGGCATGGGGTCAAAGCAGGCAGAGCTGCTATAGTGATGTCCTTTGTGTGCACCATGGGACATCTCCCAACACTGCTTAGAATGCAAGTTGCTTGTGGCCAAGGTCTGTGGTTTTCTCATTTTTCTCCTATCAAGTGCAGGGTCCTGAGCTAACCAGTGATGAATGACTGGCCCTGTTTTTGTGGAAGTATCCAGGGAGGGAGCAGCTATACATACAGATATACCTGCCGGCACAAACAATTACAGATATATCTGGCTATAAATAGATACGGAGAAATAAATATGGCAATACACAGACGTATGCATAGGCAGAGAAACACGTATTTCACACAGACACATATGCACATGTGTACAGATAAGCACAACACATACAGACACACAGACACAGTGATACCCAGCCATATATAGACATGTGAATAGAGAAACACACGTACACAAACATAGGTATGTGCATACACACAGATGTGTGCACCACATGCAGACACATACAGAACTGCATTGGTATACACAGATACACAGAAAATAACACAGACATACGTGAACACAGATATATTCAGGCACACACATGCGGCACACATACAGACCCACATATTGATGCTGTGGTGGGTACATGCAGCCCCCAGAACAGAGTAACTGGGGAACAGCAGCATGGGCCACTCAGTCACAGGCAGGGGCTGAGTACCCTGATCTGCCAGCCTACGATGATACCCCTCCCTTGATATCTGGGTGACAAGCACTGCCCTTGAAAATAATCTGCAGAGCTAAGCTTTGTCTCCTGCTTTTGATGTTGCAAGTGTCTACTTTATTCCTTCTTGTTCCCTCTTATGTCAGGGCTTCTCAGGAGTATTTGTGCAGGGCAGCTTTCCATTCGTCAGTCTGTCCACTTGGCAGATAGGAGAACCCAGGTCATACTCTCTCTAGGACATCCTCTGTGTCTTGGTTTAGAATGTGGCAATCTCCCGTCCCCCCTGCTTGGAAAGGCCTGAGTGTCAGGCAGAGCATTTGCTCCTCTTTTGCTTTGACAGTGTCACAGGGGATGCACTGCAGGCTGCACTGTGCCAGGCTGTGTGGAGTCAGCCTGCTGGTGCTCTGCAACCCCAGTGCTCTATTACTCACCTGGGCAGCATGATGCTGTTTAGCAACCTGAGACTGCCCTGGGTTTAGGGAGCTGTGTACGTGCTGTCAGAGTCCCCCTTGTTGTCATCCTTCATGAGAGGTTGCAAAATGACAGCCTTCTCATTGCGCTTCCAGATAAGGGCCACCTTTTCCTGTATCTTAGATGTGTGTCAGTTCACAAGAGCTGCTTTTCCTTGGCACATGTGGGAAGTACTCATTTGCCACTTGCATTGGCTCACCTGTCACTCCTTCCCCCCCAGCAGTTCATATTGCAGCAAATCAGGTGCAACTTGTTCATTTCCTCATTGTCTTAAAATGTTGAATTGTGGATTAGAAATTGTTCATTCATCAAAATTGCTTTTGTGAAAAAACTTACTATAAAAATTTTTTTTTTTTAAAATGTGACTTAGGCATCCATTGTTTCCCCAGGTTTGTGGGTAACATTGAAATTACTTCCTGGAGATATCCATCAGATTCGAAAAGAGTTTCCCCATTTGGTGGACAGGACCACAGCTGTGGCTCGCAAAACGGGGTTTCCAGAGATAATCATGCCAGGTAAGGACTGACTCGTTCTGGGCTGATGTAGGCAGCCACTGAGGTTGACGTGTGTAGAGTAACATGTGCAACTTCTGGCAAGGAGAATGGGCTGAGTGTGTGGTCTGTGATGTAAAAGCCCCAGGGTGGTTATAGATTGCCTCACTGGTCAGAGGCTGCAACTAGGCTGGTGGGATGTGCATGTTGCCCCCTGTAGAATCAGCTTTCCTTCTACTATCATGTGATTAGATATGGATAGCTAACAAACATACAGGAAGACATCTGATCTAAAGAAAGAACAAGGGTTGGAAAGTGAGCTGTCCAACATGAAGCCTGCCATTGGGTAGTAAAAGTTGTGGAAGGGTAATGCTCATGCCTTGTATCTGCTCAGTTAATGTGGGTTACCAAACTAATGTTGCTCTGACCCAGTCACAGATTTTAAGCTGAGTAAACTGATCAGTGGAGTCCTTGTTAACAGTAATCTCTTATGTATAATACCTTTGCCATTTCCAAACAACATTCATACTGATAATCCAACTTGATCCTTAAATATTGGGGAAGCAAGTTGCTATTTATTTATTAATTTTTTTTTTTTTGCTATTTATCATTTATACACTTTTTGGTTTGTGAATAATGTTCACATTAAGACTAAGTTAATCCACATTAGTGATCTCAGGAGCCTATAAGTTGGTATTGCGCTGATTCCTATCAAAGTTAACCCACAGCCTGAAGTCACACGGACAACGAATAGTAGGAATGGGCCACGCTACATTATATGCCGCAGTCACATGCAGCCTTCTTTTGCAGGCCTCTGCTGTGGTCCGGTGGTGGGGGGAGCACGCTGGAAGACTCACTGGCCTTATTTTCGTCAAACTCCGAGACACTGTGCTGTCATTACTTTCTTTTTTCAGGGCTCTTGTGGGCTGTTGATTATTCTGCTGGTAGATGTGCACTAGACTTACTGAAAAGGAAGCGAAGGCCGGTCAGCCCCGATGAAACTGTTGTGGCTATTGCTGTTGCTGCGTCTATCCAGCCAATTAATTTAAGCCTGTTAACAGAAGTGGACTAATTTGTGGATTTCTTCTTTGCATTTGGACTTGAGTTACAAATTTATAGATGAAGTAATTGACAGTGTGCATTAATCTGTACGCTCTAGGATGTCCTCAGATTCTAAGAGGAAACCTAGAAAACTTCTGTCACACTGATGGAGTTTCCCTTTCAGTTGATGGACTTAGTAAGTCAGAGACTATTCCATTATCCCATGATAGATTCCTAAGGAACGTATACAGCTGCACATTGTTTTGGAAGGTTCCATGTGGTGAGAGCCAGGGGAGGGCCCTTAAAAGGGATTCTAGCTGCAGTGAGTCAGCCCCATTCTTTGTTGTCTGTGTAGCTGGGCTGTGGGCACCAGTAAGACAGCGTGGAAGTTTTCAACCCCTCACCTTTAGCCCAGCAGAACCTGTGCATTGCCGTTTTGTCAGCTGTGCTTTGGAGAGCTGCCTCTTCCTTAAGGAGTGGGAGACCTTGTCCTGTTACCTTCATACTGGCTTTTTGCCTTCCTGTGACTCCCCACTGTTTGCCTGGAGTCTTTCTGAAGGATCAAGGCAGAAAGCACATTTCTCCTTCCAGTTAGAAAGGTGACTGGTGTCCCCTATGTCTTTTTCTAGTTCCTTCCAAAATGTGAGCCCTGTAACCCAAGGAAGCATTTGCTGAGGGCCTTTTGTGAACACCCATCTTTGAGTTTTACCCTCTCCTAGTGAGGTCTTGCTTTGGGAATGACCCCAGAGAACCGATCTCCAGTGAACACAGGAGTGAGACAGTAGTATTGTCCTGAGCCCCTGTTGCCTCACTGGTTGGTAGCATCTTTGGGAAACTTCTGTAACTATTTTGATTATAGTTTTTGTGCTTTGATAGATTTTTCAGTCTGAGAGATCATAAAATTTATATGCCTGCCTTTCCAGTGAGAGTATTTAGTGTTGGTGGCCCAGGAGGTTAATCCAAGGTGACACCATTCAGTGGCAGGTCTTGGATGGGCAGCCTTGCCTCCCACTACTATTCTTTTTAACTTCTCTGGTGGGCAGCATCTGCGGCTACAACCACATGCCTTTTCTAGCAGTCACTGCTGTGGGAGCAGCCCACTGGGACTATTATAATAATGACTTTTAAATGAAAGTGTAATTTAATAGTTGGATACATTAAAAGCCAAAATAAAAAAGAGTAAAAAAATAGAAAGGAAAGAAAATGATAAGATAAAAACACATAAAGAAAGGTTTTTCCTTAAGCAGTCCCTGTCCTTTAGACACACTGGACCCCTTTGCTGCTCTTAATGGACCATTTCTGATGCCCCATGCAGAGCAGGATCAGACACAGGAAGGGACCAGGCAGGTGGCAGATGAGCAGTCATTGGGTCAGTGATGCTTTCTCTAAATCACACTGCTAACGAAGCTTGCGAAGTTTTCCCAATTGGATCATTACCAGGGGCTTCATATGTTCTTAGTAGGAAGAAGAGTCTCGAGCCCATTTGTTGTAAGTTTTTCTCTGCAATTAAAGGTCCATCTTACTTTAAAATGCACAGGTCTCTTTTGCTGTCTGTCTTCTTTGTGTAGTCCCTGTTTAGGATCTTGACAGTGGCTTGCCAGAAGAGAGGAGCTATGCAGAAAATTTCTCTTATGACCCATCCCTTGGCCTTGATCCTAAGCTTGTGGTTCTCATTCTTAATGGGTTTTCAGTTCAACTCCTGAATCATGCATTTTTGAAGGTTCCAGAGGAGGCCGACACTGCTTGTTATCTGCTTGGCTGTGCCGCTTTGAGATGTGATACTCCTTGCTCCTGAGAACTCAGGTGACCACAGCCAGTGTGTGACAAGGGATGATGATGTTGCTGTGAACCCAGCCCCATCAGTGGTATTGCAGCCACTTTGAGCCTTGACTGATCTCAGAGGCGCAGAGAAATCCTCTGCCCACATGAGGAACCAAGTAGATGACTAGAGGGTTTGAACTGTTCCCACTATCATACGAATCTGAGGATGGTGATACTTGCTTTTGCCATGTCTCAAAATGCTGAGACCTTTGTAGAAAATATTTCATAATCATGCAATATAGTGCCAAATTTATAATATTCAGTAAAACGGATAGCATATTAGATTATGTTTTGGAAAATTTATGATTATAGTACGATAATAAATACTATTAAAGGTATAATTTTTCCCCCAGGTGATGTTCGAAATGATATCTATGTAACATTAGTTCAAGGAGATTTTGATAAAGGAAGCAAGACCACAGCAAAGAACGTCGAGGTGACGGTGTCTGTCTATGATGAGGATGGGAAACGACTGGAGGTATTTCTTGTTGCAGAGTTATTCTCTAGGTTTGTCCTTTCCAAGTATCCACCTTGGCTCTACTACAGAATACAGGATATCCTACAGGGGCTGGGTAATTCTATTTTTTGGGCTAAGCATTGGGTTTGGCTTTTCTCCAGCCTGCCTTGGCATCTCCTGTGTTTTGGTAACCAGATTGCCTCCTGGGGTTTTGACAGTGTTCTCTTTTTGTTTTGAGACAGGGTCTTGCTGTGTACTTGTAGGAAGCTTTCTGCCTCAGCCTCCCAAGTGCTAGAATTACGAGGATGCACCACTATACCTAGTTTTGTCAATATTCTTATCAGGGAGCCTCATTTGCTGGGTTCCAGCACCCAGGGGTTTAGCAGTCTTATCAGAAGTACATGCAACAGTATCATCACCATTTTTGGAGTGAGGGAATTGAGACTCCAAGACGTAAGCTATATGTTCAGGATCAGAGAGTGAGAGTGAAAAGTAGACCTGTCTGGTCTTTGACCCTGTTCTCTACCACCCCACCCCTGCCCTGTGGTAATCAGCATTGAGTTCCTTTATGGTCCCAGTGGTCAGCAAGGTCCCTCTGAGTGGGCCCAGAGACTGTGACTTCCTTTGTGCATGAGTCATCAAGCACAGCAGGTGTCCCTTGAGGTGTCTCTGTGTCTTGGGGCTGGAGAGCAACAACTTAGTTTGTGCCTGGTCTCAGCTGTGAGGCTTGTGCTCCCTTCCTCCTGGGGGGCCGTGTCCATTGTCACTGCCCAGTCTGTTTCCCTGGAAGCGTGGCAGTGCTCTCTTTGCCTCCAGGGTTTGATCAGCATGGCTCTGCTTCTGACAGTTCCAACAGCTGACAGCTCTCACGGGGATGGAGAACAGGGGAGGGGTGGCCACCCTTCGACTGTTCTCCATCCGTGTATTCTAGACCCATAGGGTGAATCAGGCCACTGCCTGCAGATCCTAATATTAACGTGGTTGGGAATGAGGCAAAGAGGAGTGAGGACAGCATTATCCCCACTCTCATAATTGTCACGGCCTCAGTGTCTGAGGCCAGAGGCATAGACAGGCAGCTGTGACAGAGCTGTCCTTCTGTCATTGGGAGCACACTGCTGTCTCCTCCTTTGGTGCAGGGAACGAGGTGTGTGGTGGGAGATGGATGCTGTGTCACGTCCTGTGAGGTCTTATGTGAACTCTTTATGTCTTCTTTTAAAGCATGTGATTTTCCCGGGTGCTGGTGATGAGGCAATTTCAGAGTACAAATCTGTGATTTATTACCAAGTGAAACAGCCGCGCTGGTTTGAGACCGTGAAGGTATTGTTTGCATGGCCATTTTATCACCTAGGGTTGATTATGAAATGCTCATTTGTTTCCTAAGGAAATCCTTACCTCCTGGCCAGCCCAAGGGGCTGCTTGCTGCTGGTGCCACGCGGGCAGAGTGGCCTTCTAACAGTCAAGGTTGCTAAGGAACCGTGTTGTCATTTCTTGGAATGCATTTACTCTCATCTCCTTTTGGACATAAAAATAGGACTTTCATGAAGGCAAATGACAGAGTCTTTTGAAGATAGTTATTGTCTTTCTCTTTCCACGTCTGTTTTATGTGTGACATAAAATGGGAAAAATGGGGATTTCAGTCTATGGAGCTTATTGCTGGGGGCATGGATGCTGTGTGTATGGCACTGATACAGTGCCTTTTCATAGTGCAGCAGGCTCACAGCTCCCTGGTAGCCCCACCATGGTAAACATCAGCCCACTACCAGCAGTTTGAATATTGGAAAACTATGCCAGGGGCTGTTTCTGGAGTAACAGAAGTTAGAAGTGAGAATTAGGGAAAGTCTTTGTTTACAGGCTGCATGTGTGAGGTCTTTTTCTTTTAAGATAATATGACAACAAGAAGACTTTCTTGGTGCAACTCTGTTGGATGTATAGACACCTTTGTGTTAGCCCTAAAAAGGAAGACAGGAGTTTTTAAAAACAGAATCTTAACAGTAAGAATTAGAACATTATAAAACAAAAAATCCAGCTGTCTAGTCAAGTTGTTTTTGTGTCCTTTACAATTGAATTTCAAAAGACATTTTACCTTTGGAAAAATCATGGAGAGGATTAGATAATACCGTATTTCCACCACTGCAGCATAGAAATCTTTACAGTTGTACGTGAGTAAAGCTGTTCCTGTTAGAAGGTGTTAGGCACAGCGCTGTACTTCTTTCTTTTTTGGTTCTTCCAGGTGGCCATCCCCATCGAGGATGTTAACCGCAGTCACCTTCGGTTCACCTTCCGCCACAGATCATCACAGGACTGTGAGTAATGAAACACTTTATCCCACGTGGTTTCTTCACGTGAGAAAGCTAGCGAAAGGCTCAGGAGGCCGCTCTGTTCTGGATCACTCCAGGACTCTTTGTTGCACACAGTGAGATCTCAAGATCTCTGAACCTGGCCCTTTCTACCTTCACCCAGTCCTAGAAGTGTCATCAGGCAGGGCTTAGCAGGGCTTCCTTTTTTTTTTTTCTTGTCCTCCTCTGATAAGGTGCCATTGCTCCATATTCTTCTTTTGCCTCCCACTCTCTTTTTCCTTTCATACTGGAGATGGAAGCTGGGTCCTGGCACATGCTAGGCAGGTGCTTGTCTTCCACCGAGTACATTCTCCCCAGACCTGTCTTTTTGTGACTCATACTGTTCCATCCATCAGAAAAGTTGTTGAGACATAGCCAGTTCATTTTTAAATTTGCCCTTGAGACCCTGGAAAGTTTTCGGCTTTTCTTAGTGGCTGTAGAGCTGGAAGCTTGACCAAAGCTTTCCTCCTGGATGTTGGTACATGATTGACTGTGATGGCAAGACTTGAGGAAGAAACTGGTATTTAAACCACTTATCTTCAAAAAAGAATTTTTGATTAACCTAGTCCCATCACATTTGTTGAATGAATTGCTTAATGAGGGTGTAGCCTTATGCTAGACACTAGGGTAGTACAGAAAGAAGACATAATTTGTGTCTTATTGATCGGTGTCCGTTTGGTAGGGGCTCATATTTGGGAAAATAAGTGACAGTAAGAACTGGCTACAATTGTGTGTGTTATACGGAATCATTAGTAGATGTTGGCTTGTGTAGTTGTGTGTGTTACTGATGACACAGTAGGGGTCACGAGTGGGTAGTCAGTCTCTAGCTCTGTGTCCCACCTCATGGATGCCTGAGAGTAAGATTTTTCTAATTATCTCTTAAAGGTATGAATACGTTCTCCACCAGCTCTAAAACACAGTACCTGGCTCAGTAGAAGCCTGTTGCCTTGTTAAGGTGCCCATCTTCTGTTTCCAGGGTCCTGGGCCCTCCTTATGGTGTGCTTTTGCAGGAGAGGTGTACAGGAGAGCAGTCTGCGAGTGAACCTGAGGAAGTGTGGTGTTGAGGGCATGTCAACTGTTGTGCAGAGCCTTGTAGAAGCCTGGACCTGCTATTTCTCAGAAGAGCATTAGGGGCTTTGTATGAGGTCTGCAGAGCCTGGTGCTGACTGTGATCAGCTGGGAGATGTGTACCTACAGGGCAAGACCAGAAGGGATGGAAACAAAAGCTCTAGACCAGTGCAGGGCCCTTGGTGGTGGGGTGTGTGTATGTGTGGCGGGAGATGGAGTGTGGCAGCCACCTGAAGCATCTTTCCATGCCTCATCTCATCCCAACAGTGTAAGCAGGTCAGAGATCCAGTTAAAAAGGCATTAGGGGTCACTTGAAATGGGAGGAAAGGGGTGCGAAGACTGGCCACATGAGCAGGTGGTACCCCACCATTGCATACTTGTCTTAGGACTAAGTTCAGGAACCAGGCTGCAGGTCAGGATCTGTTCAATACACATGACATCCTTGATGGCTGAGGCTGCAGGACAATAGTAACTGTCCACAAATGCTAGCTAATGTTCCCAGTGTTCTTGTGTGCCTGACAGGAAAATTTTGCTATGTTTGGATTCAGCCTGGCATGAGCAGCCCATGTGGTATTGCTGTTATTAGCATGTCTTCTTGTGTTACACAAGAAACTGGCACTAAGAGACCCCATGTCAGTGGCTTGAAATAGTGGTGCTTTGGTTTATACCTGGAGTCCTGTGCCTGAGCCTTATAATCCAGGGCCTTGGGAAATGACATGGCCACTTCCTTTACCTGACTTTCTTTAGCACTTGTTATATACACAAGTGACTTGGGCCATTTCTTTTGCAGAGTTGAGGGCTGAGTGGAGGTGTGAGGTTAGTTTGTAGCAATCAAGTAGAAAGTGACCGCCAGGGGCTAGACTTAAAATTGGGCAGAACTGGAATGTGAGTCGATTGGGGTCAGGTGAATGGGGTGCCTCCGGGCTCAGGTGTGTTCTCAGCCAAGGCATGGGGGAGAGGTGGGTGTCACAGGATATACAGCTTGGGCAAAGTGGGAAGGCTACTCTGATTGAGCTCAGGCGCCTGTGCACACTTCACCCTGAGACAGTGAGAGAAGGGGACTCCCAGGTCCAGGGAGGAAGGAGGGAGGGGACAAAGTTCAAGAGTCTGAGGAAGATTGTCAAAAATCATATGCTCTCTTTCTACCAAGCTCATTTTCTGTAATTAATAAATGACTCTAGGGCAGAGGGATATCTTCTCTAGCATTTTAATTTACAAAATCCTTGTTTTTCTTGTCAGTTTTAAGTGCTCATTATAGACAAGATGCTATCACCCAACATACCAAGGCATATTTGCATAATTAATGAAGTCTCCAAGGCCACAGTTTGTGGGGGTTTGGAAACATGCTGAGCATGGCAAGTGTGATGCTGACACTGAGGTCTTGGGATTGCTGGTAGTGGCCGAGGGCCTCTCCAGCCAGGCCTGTGTGCAGCTAGTCTGGGTCAGGGACTGTGAGAAAGCACTGAAGCCACATTGGCTTCCAGTAGCCAAATCCAAGCTTCTTTTTCCCAATGCAAAAGCCAGCAAAGGGAAGGAGTGAGGGGATTTCTCACACCCTTGTCTGTTGTTGGGCAGGAAAATTTGGTGCTGACGTGGTGACATGATACCACCTGGTACCTTGGTGGTAATCCAGATACAGCAGTTCCAGTGTTACGTGAGCTTGGTAAACTCCAGCTCTGGTTCTTGTCTGGAGCTAAGTCTCCATGGATTGCAATGGGCTTAGCTAGGTGGCCCCTGGGGCATGGACAGCCTTGGCCACTCTTCCAGAATGGTGTGGTTTATAGACAAACTGTCTGCCTTGCAGTGACTGCTAGTGAGGTTGTGATGTAGAGATGCAGAGTGTCACCAAGAGAGGCCCTTTCTTACTGTTTAATAGCAGGCTCAGTGGAAGTCATCTAACAGGTGCCATCCTCTGTCCTTCCAAACGCAGGCTTCTTTCAGGAATGCCTGTTCTTCTTCAAGTCAGCACAAATTTAAGAGAGGTGCTCTTGCCATTTGTGCACTAAAATACATATTTGTTTCAGTGCCTGTCTACAGAGTTATTTTTTAGATTCCTGGTTGCATATATTATTTATTTAGTATTTAGTGTTAGAGAGATCGAACATAGAGCCTCAGCTAATAAGCTACATCCCCAATCACATATTTTATTTCGATCCTCTCTTGATTTTTGTTTGGTTGATCATTCAATCACTCAATCAATTAATTAGCCAGGATTTATCAAGCACCTACTATTTGCTTGAACTACAATGCAAAGATAAGGCATGGCATCTTATGCAGTGGGGTTTTAGAGTGATTATTTTGAATTCTTGACTTAAAGAGTGTGGTTGCATGGTTCTTCCTTGTTTGACCTCAGCCTTTCATTGCTAAGCAATGAAGGAACTGAATATATGTACTTTAAAATGAATATATACTTTAAAATGTATTTTTTAGTTCCAAAATTAAATGCTTGTGGGCTGTACTTAGGTGGTAAGTTGAGGAAGTGGTGGCAAACAATTTCTTCAGTCCATTTTTTCTTTCTGTTCCCACCTGCCTGGCCCTTACTGCCTTATTCAATAGCCATGCTTCTGTCCCTAGATATTCCCCCCACTCCCTGCCGCCCGTCCCCTTTTAGGACCTGTGCATTGGACCATCTATCTCTCTTCCTGGAACATTTACATCTTGGCTCATGTGCCATTTACTTGCTCAAACAGAGCGCCCTCTAATGAGCCATCATTTTGTTTTCTTTATGACCTCAGGGGATGTATTCTGTTCTTGATCCTTTCCCTAACTAGCCTGAATATTTATTTGTTCATGGCCCTGAAATTACTGTGTTGCCCAGCCGGCCTTGAACTCAGGTCCTTTTGCCTGAGCCTTCTCATTGCTAGGGTTACAGCAATGAGGCCATTGTGCCGAGCCACAAGTCATTTATTAAGTAGCTGTTGCATGTCAGGTATGGTTTCATAAAGTGGGAAACAGCAATAAAAAATTGTGTGCCAGATCCTCCTTCTCTTCTATAGTACAACCAGTTTCTCCCCCTCCTCCACATAGATACATACACCTGTGATAAGGATTTTAAAGAAAAGTAAGTCATGTGAGAGGAAAAGGTCTCACTGGGCTGCTAATGTAGTATTTTAATTGAGGTATAAAGGAAGGTCATGAGCTCTGAATTATAGATCCTGGAAGATGAACTTTCTTGCTAAAGGAAAGAAAATTTCACAGTCAAGTCTTTAGTCCATCTGTGATTTATAATGTTGTGTGAGGTAGGAATATGTTTTCTTTTACTATTTTGCTAAACAGTTTTCCTTTCTTGCATCTGTTCCTTCCCATGGCACTGGGTCTCAAGGTGCTGTTTTTGCCTCTGCTGTGTGTGTCTGTTAAAGCCACAATGCCTTCATTATTGCCACTTCATAGTTACTTTTGGATTCTGGTATTGTGTGCTTCCTTGCCCATTCTTCTGCAAAATCTCCTTCATTGTGTTCTGGAATCAGTATTTAAGGTTCAAGGACAACCTCTTCTATGAGATTTGCACTGGGATTGCTTTGAGTTTATAGATTAGTTTGCGGATAGCCAGTTTTCTTGCGATGGGAGTCTTTCTGTTGGTGAATGTGGTCCACGTCTCCATAGATTCAACTGCATTTATTGGTACCGGGGATCGAACTCAGGATGACACACTTGCCAGGCAGGCGCTTATGCCGCTGAGCTAAATCCCCGGCTTTTCAACTGAATGTAATATATCACACAATCTCATAATATTTTTCATAAAAGTATCCTTCGTAGCATTTTGTAATGTTATTTTGTTATGACCATAGTATAGGTAATTATTGATTTTTATTACAGCTAAGGATAAATCTGAAAAAATATTTGCACTCGCATTTGTGAAGCTAATGAGGTACGATGGCACAACTCTGAGAGATGGAGAACACGATCTGATCGTCTACAAGGTATGTGTGTCACTCCTGTGATACTGTGGACACTGACTATTTCAGACCTTTCTGGACTTCTTGACTTCAGCTGATATTTCCCATCATTGTGAGAAAGTGACTTTGTAGCTATATTTAAGTATGTAAATGAGGATTTCTGAGGACCAGCCTTTTTGCTGTCCCTTGTGAGATGATAGACAATAGCATTTTATTTGCTACATGAAAAGCTGTAAATAGGAATTCATCTATAGGAATAAGGGTAGTCATTAAAATACATCATAAAGTAAAAATAAAAAACGAATACGATGGTCAAAAGGAGTATGAGTAACAAAGAGGGGAAAAGGATGTAACTGTGTGTGAATGCTGTTTGACATACTGCATAACCAAACCCACAGGCTGAAGCCAAGAAGCTGGAAGATGCAACCACATACTTGAGTCTGCCTTCAACAAAAGCCGAATTGGAAGAAAAGGGCCACTCAGCCACAGGCAAGAGCATGCATAGTCTTGGAAGCTGCACCATCAGCAAAGACTCCTTCCAGATATCAACGCTGGTGTGCTCCACCAAACTGACCCAGAATGGTGAGTTTAGGAATAGAAACATGTTCACCTTTGCGGTTCTTCCTCGATACTACCTTTTCAGGTTGCTGTTGGTTGGGGTGGGAGAATTTTCTGTAGGTGCGTGTGCTTCATCTGCTCTGTCCCTCAGTAATGACTTGGCCTGATACATTAGGGAGGAGGAGGTGGGAACCATCATAATTTACAATTCATACTTCTGTTTGGTCAGAGGCTGAATTTTACAGGGAGACAAAGCAGTGACCATACTCCTTCAGTTGCTTTATGACCAGAGGAAGTGGTATGGCAAAAGGGAAAATGCATGGAATTTGGAGTCTATAATACAGACCTGGGATTAAGCCCTGACCCTTTGTGAACCCTGGAAATGACCTTAAACGAGAGTTCTCTGAACATTATTTTCCTCATCTTGACTTACCTGCTTGCAGAGCTTTCCAAGGGTTACCTCAAGTATAGGATGTGAAGCATTCATCTCATTGTGTCTTCCCCTGTCTCAACTTCGTAAGAAGATGATTGTCACCTACCTTTCTTTTGAAAGGTTGGTTTGCATGATATTTTCTAGTCCCCTTGGCAGTGTGAGATAACACACCATCTGCTGACTCATGCAGACAAAGTTGAGGCTAGCCTAGCAGATCACTCATCAGCTGGGCTTGGTCCCTGCCTGGCTGTGGTGGGCGGGCTGATCATTTTCCATTACTCGCAACCTCACGAGTGACACGATCCAGCTACACTTCTTTTTATTCAGGGCACACCGGTACTGTTGCTGTCACTCCATCTGAAGGCGACAGAGGCTCCTCTGCACAAATCCTTCATTTAAAAATTGCATCCTCCTAATATGACCATATCACAGCTGTGCAGAGTGACTTTATACTCTCTTGAAACTGAGCATGGAAATCCAGTTTTTTCCTGCCTGATATGGATTGTGATTATTAATGTCTTTTGCTATCAGGCATTGCATCTTGGAGGGTTGCCTGTCAATCATGGAGATAGTTTTGGGCTTGCCAAGGGACAAGCATCCTTTGGGCTTTTAACAGGATAAACAGAGAACAGAAGGAAGCTCATCATTTGGAAGCCTTCACAATCTAGTTGAAGTGTTGGGTGTCACTCAGGTTTGGGCATGCCAACGCAGTGTCATATGTGTTTCAAACTTTCTGAGTCAGGGTTTTTTCTCTCTTGTTCAGACATATACAGGGTAATAATACTTTCCTACCACTGACCTTGTACGTAAACTGCTTCATGTGTGGGGCACATAAGTCCCTCAGATGCTTTAAGGTCATTTAGAGTTAGGTGGATACAAATGCTTTAAGGCCATTTATATACATTTCTGTCCTGTTAGCTTTGTTATCATGTTTTACCTGGAGCATTTGTCAAGTGTGCTACCTTGTAGTTGTGTCGTAATCCCCATGAGCACAGGAAAAGCCTTCCGTGGGGACTTGGATCTGTGTATGTAGTGGGAGAGAGCTGGAGGGTACACAGGGAACTTGCAAATTTGTCGCCTAGGGAGCAGGTCATCAGCAGTGCAACCCATACCTTGGGACTGGGTTATAAAAGGCATGCCCCCAGACCACAAATGTTACTTTCTGATTGGAGCCCTAGTAGTTTCCATGTGCCTGACAAAGTGCAGCGCTGGGCCTCATTTCACCAGGGAAGGTGACATCTCCACATGGTTGCCATCTCAGATGTGTGGGATTTTGTTTTTCAGTAGCTGCTAAACAAATGAGAGCTGCATTGTTACTGTTTTCATTATGTAGGAGGTCATAGTCTTGCACATGGGTTATGTGCCAAAAGCATACTTGGATATCATCATCTGGAACTTGAGCCTAGTTTCCCCTTCAAAACAGTGTCTGAAGAGCACATGTAACCCACATATCCCTGGAAACAGAATTAAACCAGGAACGACCCCAGGTGGTGTTGATCCTCTTTTCACTTTCTAGCTCCTGGAACCTCATTGGTCCCTGGGTGATTCCTCGCTAGAACCCAGGGAAAGAGCACCCTGGTTTCAGCAGCAGCTGTTGCTGGGCAACAAGGAAATTCTAGTATGTTGCACCTCTTTAGACCACAGGAGGAAATTGCTAGGCTTTCATTTGATACCAGCAATGATGTCCCTCTTTGGACTGGTGGCACGTTAGGTTACAAGACACAGCTGTCTCATTGGAATTAAATGATTGAGTCCCACATTCTCATTTGAAAGAGTGATTTTTCCAAAATCATGATTTGCTACGGCAAAGTTGCATTACTTAGTGAAAAGTGGTGGCTGAATTATTCATTGAGGTTTGTATTAAATATTTCTGCCCTGAGCATCATGCTGGATGCGATCGGGTATATGGTATGTGATTCCTCTTTTCATTTAGTTTTTACCATAAAATGAGAGCGAAAGGAGTTCTGAAACAGAAAATAATTATGGCCCTGATAAGTCCCCAGGAATAAGGAGAGAGCTTGTCTGACGTGGCTGGCCCTGTAGGACTAGACAAATTGTTTTCTTCAAAACAGTTTTTTTTCCCTCTCCAGGGTGTTCTCCTATTAATCTGCCCAACTGAACTTTCACTCAAATTTTCAATATAGAGCTAAATTTTAGCTTAGTTGTACCTTAAGTACCACCAACTTTGCCTGAACGGGACCCTTTGCCTGAACTGGATTATGAGTTGATCTCCCTCTAAGAAACACTGAGGACTGGGGCTGTAGCTCAGTGGTGGAGCACTTGCCTCGCTTACTCAGGGGCCTGAGTTCAGTCCCCACTACCACCCCAAAGGGGAAAGAAACTTACAAGGTTGAAAGCTCTATTAGTCTCTTGGGATGAAGAGGCTATTGGGTTTCATTTAGAAATTAAAATGTCATTTTTCACACTGATTAAGTGTATTTTTCAATTTTAGATTCCTCTCTGTATAAGCTGTATCTGTTAATATTTTGTGCTAGGGATTGTGCTGTGTTCCCTAAAATACACACTATTATACCCATTGTTTAGATGAGAAAACAGGTGAAATTAACTTGCAGAAGGTTTTATAGTTGCTATATGACTTGGCTGGCGTTTTGCTCATACTTTACGTATTCCATAGTCCTTGTGAGTGCT
The DNA here is from genome assembly GCA_004027295.1 of Dolichotis patagonum. Taxonomy (NCBI): domain Eukaryota; kingdom Metazoa; phylum Chordata; class Mammalia; order Rodentia; family Caviidae; genus Dolichotis; species Dolichotis patagonum. The sequence goes on along the minus strand of PVJX010000237.1, from coordinate 176,056 downwards.
ACCCCCACTTTGTTTTAGCTCTTTGTTTTATCAGTTATATTTGGATGAGGTCAAATTAATGAAAATGTCACATATCCCTGTGTTCACTGCACACGTGCCTGTTGTATGGTTTGCTCCTGAGATGGTAGTAGGTCTCTCTGTCCATTGAAATCCTACAACAGCCATGATAGTATTTTTCTTTTCTGTGGTAACTAAGGTATTGTTGTTGTTTTAAAGGTGATAATTTCTGTAGCTGAAATTTCTGTTCCTGATGAACTTAAATAGCAAATTAGATGTACTTTGCTAATGGCATTTTTCAAATAATGGGATATTGATACAATTTCAAGGGAAAATGTAGGCACATGTACGCTCCTAGAGAGAGCTTGGATTCTGTCTTCCCACTTTAAAGAACATCTTGATGTCTTTAACAGAAATCCTTCAAATTGTATGAAAAAAAATCCCTTAAACCTAGTATGTTTGATCTTCAGATTTTTTCTTAAAAAAAAAAAAAAACCACCAAACGAAAACAACATAAGAACAATCAATAGCTATAGGAGGGAAGCAGGTAGCTCTGTGTAAGCACAGTCGCAATTGTCCAAGGTTATTGTGACCCCAGGGGCTGCCACAGCACACTCATGTGGAAGTTTTAGTACTTGAGTTTATGTTAATTGATACATGTTATTTTGTATAAAAAATGGACACTAGTTCTCGGACATGAAAAGCTCACCTCACAGAAGGTGCTAGGGTGGCACGTTGTGGGTGGATGGCCATCTTCTAGTCTTCTGGGTGCTCAGCGTTGGAAAGTCCAGCCTTTTTTTTAGGTACCCAGATGGAGTTTTAAAGCTTCTGCATGAAAATCATTTCTTGATAAATGTAGTTGAGAATCATGAATTCAGCCACAATAAATGCTAAGTATGTTGCCACCACGTAATGAAATATTTAGCAGGTGAACTTTTTGAAAAAGGGTTGATTTTTTTTTTCATTTCAGAAAATTTACAGTGGGCCTCACGTAATGTATGAATAAAAGACAGTGCTCTTGTTGGGGGAGGATCTGACCGTGTTCTGTTTGCAGTGGACCTGCTGGGGCTTCTGAAGTGGCGATCCAACACCAGCTTATTGCAGCCAAACTTGAGGCAGCTGATGAAAGTTGATGGAGGAGAAGTGGTGAAGGTAACATAGACCTCTGAGGGCCACTCTGTCTTGTCTTGTCCTGTCCTGTTGTGCCCTGTCCTTTTCCCTCTGCTCCTCTCCTCTTCTCTTACTGCTTTTCTTGTAGTTATTGACCGATGTAGGCACTGACCCTAAAGTACAGGCTTCCATTTCTGCTGCCTTTATCAAATGGTGACATACAACTCTAAATGAATAGAGTACTGCTGGGTTGTGGTCTGGAGGGCTGTCTGGGTTGGCTGCAGAGAGGCAGGCTTTGGAGCTAACCTGGTCTTGAATTCTATTTCCTGATCTGATGGGTCCTTGCGACAGCAGTCACAACAGCTAAATGAGCCTCACTTTTTTCCCACTGAAAGAAGAAGACAGCACTCAGTGCCTTTGTCACAGGTTGCGGTTAGTGTTGGAGGAGATGTCAGTCTTGGATCTGGCCCGGGGAAGATGTCCTGTATATGCCAGGCTGGCTGACTGGTGATCATTGGTGTTACCCTCATTGTTCTCATCAGTCTTGGCTTACGACTACTTGAAGGCTCCAGTAAGAGACTTGGAGAGCTGTGTGTGTGGTAGCAGTGTCACAGCACTGAGTCTTGTCGTGGTCACTTTTGTCCTGTATGATTTTGAATGTATTTTATAGCCACCCACATGGGCTCTGTGGACATGTCAGGCGACATTATTTATTCAAGCCCTTTTTGTTTAGCATCCAGTATGAGATTGAACAGTGAGAGTAGGGCAATCTGAGATCCCTTGGAGCACGAAAGTTCTGCAATTCTGTATTCTTTCATTTTTTGTGCTGCTTATGTTTCCCCTAGCATTGGGCTCTCCTTTTTCCTTATGGACCACGCAGTGTGCTTTATCGGTTTTCCTTGCACATAAGGGGCATGCATGATGATTTTCACTGTGTTCTGTATGCATGCACCAGGGCACACTAAGCTGGTCACTGTCACGCAGTGCCTTTTAGGCAAGGTCTCTGCAGCCTGATTTGTATGGCGCCTCTGTACATCCTCACCTTCTGTAAGAAGTACTTGCAAAATGAGACTGCCTTATCTCTGTAAAATTAATTACTTCAAATGGCCGTAATTAACCAGCAATGTACTTAACTTCAGTGTGAATTAATTTAGTTGCACTACTTTCCTAAATTCGTTGTATAACCATTCAAACATATCCTCACTCATCTTAAAATTTTAATCATCTTCTCAGTCCTGGCCTTCTACAAATGACTTAGATAGTGTTAATTGCATTTACACTTCGCAGGGTTTCCGTAAATTCCCCAGTTCAGATGAAAACTGGAAGAATAAATGAACATACTTTAGAAGATACACAGTTAATGAAATTTTTGTGCTTTTTCATTTTAAAGTCCTTGTGTCATATGAAGAATTTGTTGTATTTATGTTGACCGGCTGTCACATTTACCATGAAAAATCTGGAACCATCTTGTCTCTTCTCTATTCTCCTACAGAATATGTTATCACCTCCCATAATTCATCCCTCAAAGTAGTTTTCTCAACTCTGCCTTCATCTCATGCGCACTGGTACCACTCATGCGAGGGTAACCTTCTGCTCTTACCTAGCATCACTGACTTTATCCTTTCTTTTTGCCTACCTACCCTATGTGCCTAGAGACAAGAACTGATTGTTTCAGTACACAGTTGCTAATGGGCACGTGGGATGTGAGAAATTCCCAAGTGGGACAGGTTTTCTATTAATTTATCTAGGGACACTGCTAGATTGTGGTTTTAATTCTTTTTTATTCAAGACTTCTCTTCTGTATGTGTGTAACAGGTAATAGAGAGATGACATTGGTTGATAGATTGAGGAAAAGCTTTGCATATTTAATAATAGGAATAGTTTTCCACTAAGATAGAGAATGAAGATAGAGATTTTCAATCTACATTGGATGTTCTCAGAGAGAAGGTTGTTTATCCAGAGAAACACTTTCGTGACTGTATTTGGGGACCATGGGCAGGTGCTTGTCCCTGACTACCTCAGCTCTGAGGTTCCAGCTCTCTCCACTTCTGCTTTTGAACTACTGACTATTTCATTTGTCTGGATGGGCCTGGTAGGCCTACTTCAGGGACTTTGCATAAACTGTGATGAGCCAATGCTTGGCATGTGGAGAGTGTTGGCAAGAACAGTGGGCTGTTAGCAGATGGTGTCAAGTTTTGACCTTTGCAAAGATTCACAATCTGAAAATGATGGTGAAAGCTACACAAGTAACAAGGTGATGTAGAACCAAATAAGCAAAGTTTATTAAACCCTTGTTGTCTAGACTAGACTGCTTCTTAGTCAGGGTAGATTTATCCCCTGCAGTTGTATGTGGCATTTTCTTAAATAAACTAGGGGTGTGTAGCATAGCTGGGATGTAATGAGGATTTGTGCCTTAGAGAGTTACCTCGTCTTGCTAGTTTGGGAAAGCCATGAGGTTCCATGTGGTGGACACATGGACTCAGAACTGGTCTGGGAGCAGATTCCTTTGGTTTTGTTTCTCAGTCCTAGGGCTGTGGCACTCAGTATGATCTGGAACATCCATTGGTGTTATGCGCAGACTAAAATGTCCAGAAAGAATCTGGACCACACATCTTATTTTGATGTTCTTTGTTAGGTAGCCACCTCACCCATTCCCTGCTTTTAAAAATAATAGCTTCACTGAGACGCAATTGGTACACTTTTAAAATTCATGCTTTATACTATTCTGTTTTTTTACTTGTGTAATTATAACTAGTGCCTAGTTAAACAATACTTTTATCACCCTAAAAAGAAACTTCATACTTGTTAGCAGGCATTTCCCACTCTTCCTGCAAGGAATAATCTGCTTTCTCAAGATTTGATTATTGTGGTAATTTCATGTACTGTGGAGTTGTACAAAATGTTTTTTTTGAGGTCTGGTTTCTTTTTTTGCCTGTGATGTTTTCCACATTTATGCATGTTGTAGTATGTATGAGGTCTTCATCTCTTCATCCCTGCTTATGACTGAGCAGCATTCCATTTATGGGTCAACCACATTTATATATCCATTCATCAGTTGAAGGATATTTTGTTGTTTCCACTTCTTCTGATTGTATTTATTTGTTTTTGAGCAGTTAGGGATAATGTTGTATTGCATATCTGTGTGTAGGTTTTCATGTGAACATATGTTTTCTTTTCTCTTGAATGTATACCTAGGAGTGAGATTGTTTTAAATCATATGGCAAAGCTATGTTTAACTTTTTGAGGAATTGTCAGACTGTTTTCCAAAGCTGTGGCACTATTTTGTATTTCAATCAGCAGTGAATCCACAGGGAACTCCAATTTTTCCACATCCTCTTCCACATTTATTCTAATCCATCTGTTTGATTATAGCCATCACAGTGAGTGTATAGTAGTGTTCATTATGGATTCAGTTTGCATATTCTTAATGACTGATGGTGATGTATGTGTGCTTCATTCCATTTTATGGTCAACATCCCATTTTATGACATTCTGCCTTTTTTTTTTTTTTTTTTTTCTTTTTGAAACAAGGTCTCACTATGCAGTTCAGGCTGGTCTTGAGCTCACTTTGGAGCCCAGGCTGGTCTTGAAATTGCAGCGATCCTACTGCCTCAGCCTCCCAAGTACTGGGATTACAGGCATGTGCCACCATGCCAGGCCCATTCTGCCTATTTTTACTTTCCTTCACTAACAGGGATCACATCACTTAAAATATAACCTTTTCCTGTCTGTCTTTGCTTCCTGTTGGTGGGGTGGGGAGTGGGACTTGATAATAATTTTGAAAGTTAGGTTTTTTTCCCCTTAATTTATGATGCTTTGTCAGTCTCAGTGTATGTGTATCTGGTAAAGTTTAGCAGACCTACAAGTAATTTATCAATTCTTGAATAGATGAGTACTTGTGGTACCTTAGTGTATGTATCACTATCAGAATCATGCTCCTCTTTCCTTGTTGAAACACTTAGTTGGTAGAAGGTCCCTTGTTATTCTCAGTTGGAACCTATCCCTGTCTGGCTTCTGCCTGTTTACTGGCCGAAGTCCTGCACTCAACTGGTATCGGCACACCAGAGCCCATCTTCCCAACACTGTGTCACCAGCCTGGTAGAAACCAGCAAGAGGGTTGGGAAGGCCCTCTTTGGGGACACAGTAGGGCATCTCTGGCTGTGGTCCTCTTAGCCCACTTGGCTCAGGGTAGCATATCTTTGTTCAGAATTCATTCATGTACAGTTTTTATCTCAAGCACCAAATGACTGAAAAAAAAAAGAAAAAGCACCAAATGACTAAAAAAAAGAAAAAGCCAGACATTAGTAGCTTTACAGGTCTCATAGGGGAAAGGTGGGCATATATTCTTGCCAGAGATGGCAGTGGGTAACATGAAGTATGTGGACTTTGTCATCTGATCTCTGTCTGCAGTTCCTACAGGACACCTTGGATGCCCTCTTCAACATCATGATGGAGAATTCGGAGAGCGAGACTTTTGATACACTGGTGTTTGACGCCCTGGTAAGGCACCCTTCCTTTTCATCTGCTCAGACAGTGAGGAGCTCTTTCATACTGTAGCCTTTGAAGGGGGAGGGGCTCTATCACAGTCACCTTGAAAGCTGATCAGTTGTAAATCCAATCAAAGGGGAAGCTTTGGAGAAGTGGAAAGAAAGTGTCTTTTAATGTGAAGCTATAGTTATGCAAATGTCATTTCTAAAGATAGGAAGATATAAACCAGGGACCCACTTGACAGAAAATGTTAAGGTTCTTTTCTCGCATAGGCTGCAAAGGGATAGATGAGGATTCTGAAATGGTTTTCATGTTGCTAATGAAAATATTATTGATTATTTTGACAGGTCTTTATCATTGGGCTAATTGCTGATAGAAAATTTCAGCATTTTAATCCTGTTTTGGAAACCTACATTAAGAAACACTTTAGTGCAACATTGGCCTACACGTGAGTCCTCTTATTGTCTTAAAACCAGTGCTTCTTTTTCTTGAGTGTCAGATATTTAATCTTTTTTGTCAGTGTTTGTTGCCTCTGACTATACATTTTCCCCTCAAAACTCCGAATTTATTGATGTTTTTATTATTGTTTGCCTCTTATTATGCTAAAAAAATTTTCTGAAAGAGATATGTGATACATTATTATAACATTCTGGAATTAATTCCTGTTCCCGTTTATATCTTCTATTTAGCTTTGAAACTTTTACTTTATGTTTGATGAAACTGATATATGGGTGCCGATTGCCTGCCACACTGTGGGCTTCCCAACAAGTGTTTGATGAATGAATAACTGCACATATTCCTGTTTAGAGATTATTGGTTATTTGTACTCTTGAGTATATCTCCTTGTTTTTGAAGGGTGCCTTCCCTCCATCTTCTTAAGCTTCTATGCAGATTTGGATTCTTGCTGCTTGCCTGGTACCCTCCTGTTTCCTCCCATATTTACCCTAGATGGCTGGTAACGCACAGAGGGAACATCTGCGACTGGGCCTGAGAGACAGCTTGTGTTGTGTCCTGCATGGTCCTCGCTTTGCTTGGTCTTGGGTTACATCTCTGTCCTTTACAAGCTTGGAGATCTTGGGCAAGCTGCTTAACCTCTCTGGGCTTCATCTAGCTTAGCTGGAAAAAAAAAAAAAAAAATGGTGATGGTAGGTTTGCCTGGGAATTTTAATGAGCTATTACATGTAGAGTGCTTGGAATAATCTCTGAAGCTTACAAAGTATTGAGCAATTTTTAGGTTTCTTTTAAATACTAAATATATTACAGTGCGTTGTTTGCTGTCATTTTGACATTTATTCAGATTTTGTACTGACTACATGGAAGATGAAAATTTACATCATTTCTTTAAGAACATCCCTCTTAGAATCATCACAGATAGTGCTATTTAGTGTCCATATAAACTGAGTCAAACCTGTGTGCAGCCTTCTGCTCAAGGTTCAGTTTCTGGCTTCTGGAAGCCAGTTGGTGTTACACGCAAGCCTGTACCCTGCTGTCCCTGCATACTCACTGCAGGTTGGCAGGTGGACCCTCCAGGTGGGCAGACAGCTGCAGGGTGTGCTCTAACCTGGAAAGCAGACTGGGCCGCTTTTTTGGTTTTTTCTTCTTCTTAGTCTTTTGCTAGTAAATGTATACAACACTTTGTTCATTCATTTGAGATAGTAGTTTGTGGGCCTGTTGTATAATTCTTTATAGACCTTGGGGAAGGCAGGGCAAATGGTACTTTTTGGCTGTTCAGCCAAAACAGAACCATGCAGGGTTGGTAGAAGTGGCTTGGTGAATGCAGTATGATTGCTGTATGTGGTAGCTCTCGGAAAACTCCTTATCTGAAACGTGGCCAAAGAGCTCTTCTTGGATTAGGCTTCCTACTTTTAATTTCAGAAATTGAGAGCCCACGGCCTTCTTGTCCTTTTGCTGGCATCAGCCCTGCTGTGCTGTGCTGTTGGGCAGGACGAGTGTACTTTCATTGGGGAAAAATGGACATGGGAGTGTTTGGCAAGTTGCTCAATGGGAGAGAAAGTGTGCCATTTAATCTTTAAGCTATGCCGAGACTGAGATATGAATCAATATTCTCCCATTGAGACTCTCTAGTGTGCTGAAAGGAGATTTTTATTTGGGAAAATAAGTATCCTTACCATGTTTTGATAAACTGCCAACCTCAGGTGACTCCCTAACAATTGGAGTCTGAGATTTTACTCCTAAAATGTCAAGGAAACCAATTTTGACTTGCAGATCTGACCAAGTCAAGAAGGTTCTTCTGCAATTGATGATATCCTTTTGGTATTCTTTGGCCTTGGTGAGATTAAGGTACTAAGTATTGTCACTAGTCTCCTTCCCTTGAAGGCCTTGCTAGGTGCAGGCTTAGAGAGAAATTATTGCCAGTGGGCATTCTCAAACCCCCTGCATGGATAATTCATGGAGTTGAGGCACCATGGGTGTGACCAGCAGTGACCAAGTGAGAAGTAAGGGAGGCGGCAGATTTGGAGATTGTCCTTTAGAATAATGAGAGTGACTGGGCTCCTTTGTGTCCATGGAGCTGATGTAGGCTTCTCACTGATGTAACTGATGCTTCCTTTGATCTGCCCCTTCAGCTCATACCAAGGGGTTTGATTTTTTAATAAACTTATAAAATGCCCTGGCATATTTGTTTTCTGGTTCTGGGCCATTGTCTTCATAACTTATTATTACATTTTATTCCTTTCTTTGATTAATTAATTGGAAGAGTTCCCAAAGTGTGTTCTATGGAGTTTTTTTTTTTTTTTTTTTTTTTTAAGGAGACGTATTAATAGGAATGAAAAGAAAAAGTGTGAAGTTGGGAACATGAAAGACTTTATGCTAAGACTTCAGATTCTGCCTGTGCTTTGAGAACCACTAGGAGAGGCGTGACCTGTGCTGTACTTTCCAGTGGTTGGGCTATGACTCTGGACCTCATAGCAGGAGAATCCCATAGGCTGAGCTTCAGAATACACTCAGACCACATTGATAGGCATCTGCTTCTGAGAAGATCAGGCTTCCTATTTGAATTCCTGTAACCTGATCAGTTATAGAAATGCCTAGCATCTGTTCCCTCACCCAGAAAGCTTCTTATTGTGAGTTCTTAGTAAAATAGTTAATCTTAGGTCACCCATTTAGCAATTACAGTTGATCTCAAACTAATCAGAAATGCTGTTAGTGCCCGAGCGGATTACTTCGTGAACATGATGCATGTTTAAAAGTCACAGTGAATTCTTGAATACATAAAAGTTGATGAAAGGAGCAATTTGTTTGATGTGTATTCTCCTTGGTCTGTGTAAAGCATGGTGCATGTGTGCTGCTGGATTTTGGAAAATTGTACTTCAACCCCATACACTTGAACTAAAGCTATATTGAAGTCAATTTAGTCATTCTTTTATAATTCAGAAGACAACTACTTGAGTGTTATCCGTATGATAGAAAAGATTATTATAGTATGACTCAGAATCAGCAGGAAGTCTAGAAATTTGAACAAAATTAAAAATTGCTTATTTTTACTGTCTTCAACATGTATATATAACACATGCCTCATGTAAAAAATTTTTTGTTTGATTTCAATTTTTATTATTACATATATGCTGTGTCTTAGTTACTATTCTCTTGTTGCTAAGACAAAATACCCAATATCCAAAGTTACAGGAGGAGAGGCTTATTTGGCTCACAGTTTGTAGAGGTTTCAGTCCAAGGCAGGGTGGCATGGCAGAGGGGCAACAGTTTATGGCAGTCGAAGACAGCAAAACCAACAAGAGCACAGAGGAAAATAAGCCTCTTTCTACCCGTTTTATCCTATCTAAATTGCTGGGATCAGGGTGGTACCAATCCAATCAGTGAAGTGATACAGCAATCACCTAGGTTTAATCCCAGCACCCTTAATCCTACTGTTGCGTACGAATCAGTCACAGACTCTAGATTCAGCTACCTTGGGAAAAGCCTGCCTTCCATGACTGCATGGGTTTTGGGGGAATATCTAGACACAAATCATAACATGCAGTATATAATGATTATTTTCATTATGAGGAGTTTGTACCTGAACATAATACATCTTACTATTTTTTTTAACTTTCCCTTCCTCTCCCTCCATCTGTTGGTTTCCTCCCCATTTGCAAAAGATCTATCTCCTTCTTTCCTATTATATTTTGTATTATCGTAGTCTGTTATGTATTTTGCTCTTCAAATTACACTTTGGGTGTCTCATATTAGAGAAACCATGTGATACATACCCTTGTGTGTCTAACGTCTGCCTTATTTTGTGTAACATTATGGTTATGTAGCAGAAATTGAAAGTTTTCTGTATGTAATGCTGTATGTAATTGGAGATAACCACTATCTCTGGATTTATTTTCTGTACTCACAGAAACTGCATTATTATTATTACTATAATTTAGGCTTATTTTATAAAATGGCATCATAATAATTGCATATTTATTTTAGAGCCATTGCTCTATGTACATATAGTAAAACTCATTTCATGAATTTGGAAGTTATGAGTATACCATGATTCATTTAGCCATTTTCCTATTGATATATGAGTAAGATGTTTCTAGTTTTCAGTCATTCTGAATAAAGCTGCTAAGAATATTTTTGTTCAGTGTTTTGCAGACATAGTTTTCATATTCCATGAGTAGTAACTACCTAGGACCAAAGGTATATGTAGTTTACTTGATAAGAAATTGCCAAGCAGTTCTCTAAAATGTTGATACATTTTGAATTCCCACCAGCCATCTGTGAACATCCCATCAGTATTTAATGTTGTCTGATCCTTAAATATTCAGCCTTTGTAGTGGAGGCAAATTTTATCTGGTGAATTTAATTTGTACTTAGTGACTAATGATATTTAGTACCTATTTAGGTTTTGTTTGTCATTTGTGAAATGTTTATGTTCTGTTTTCACTGTATTACATGATTTATCTCTTTTATTATTGATTTGTAAGATATGTGTAAACAAACACAAATTTGGTTCCTAACCAAATTTTCTTCCTAACTTGTAAGGTGTATGTATATACACACAAATTTTGAACCTTTCCTTCTCTGCTTTGCTTATCTGTTTTTCCTAATGGTATATTTTGTTGAGCAGAAATGTATAATTTTGTTGAAGCTACTTTATCATTTTAAAAAATGCTATTAATTTTAGTTTCATGGCTAAAATCATCTTTGCCTTATCAAAAGTCACAGCAGTACCAGTATTATCCATTGTTATAGCATTAGACCGATGTATCCATTTAAATGGAATTAATTTACGGTTTTACTTTCTGAGTTACAGTAGGTCTATTTCAAGTGTTCAGTCGTTGCATTTGATGAGCGGCTGCACATTGGGCAGCTGAGTTACTGTTGGTGCTTACCACTACAGAAACCATGTTGGGAACCATGGTTGAAGTAACTGTGTACTTTTTAAATGTCAGAGTGCAGAAAATGCATCTAATGAAATTTAATATCCATTTATGATAAAGCCACATGGAAAACTAGGAATAAATGAGAATGTTCCCAACTGATTTGAGTCACAATATAGTTATGGCTTTTTGGGTTTTTTTTGGGGGGGGTGTCTTTTTGAGACAGGGTCTCGCTATGCAGTTCAGGCTGGTCTTGAATTCGCAGCAGTCCTCCTCCCTCAGCTTCCCAAGTGCTGGGATTACAGGCATTTGCCACCATGCCCAGCTCTTTTTTGTTTTTGTTTTTTTTTAAAGACAAGGTCTTGCTTTGTAGTTTAGACTGGCCTAGAACTCACTGTGTGGCCAAGGCTGGCCTTGAACTCATGGTTTAACCTGCAGTGTGCTGGAATTACAAGTGTACTCCACTGTGCCTGCCCAGTTATAGCCACTCTTAAATTTAAAGCTAAACTTTCAAAGCTTTCCCCTAAGTTTAGGAATGAGGCAGAGTTACCTGTTTGTACTATATCTGTTTACTATTAAATTGCAATAGCATGGTAAAGCAAGACAACTAATCAGGGATCTAAGAATGAGAAAAAAAGAAGCAAAACCACTTTTACACAGTGTGGTTATCTCCCCACCCCTCTAATCCAGTGTAAACCAAAAACCAACCAAAACAGTCAAACAAAAACAACTACTAAGCGTAGGAAAGTTGAGATGCAGAATTTTAATAATTCTGCAGTGCAAGCAGTCATCAAAATATCACATCATACTCCATTAATACATAGTTATGATTTGTCAAGTAAAAAAAGGCAGAATGTGTATTCCAAAACAACACAAACCAAAAATCAATGTTATATGTACAAATAATCATATGATGAAATTAAAAGTATAGTACAACTTAGTGTACTACCAAGAAGAAATGAAATACCAGGGAGCACATTTATTGATAAATGGGTGAAATTTCTACGCTAAAAACTATAAGACATTATAGAATTTAAAACTAAATGGAGTTATATACCATTCATGTTTTAAAAAATAAAAACAAATTTTTGGTGGGGGTACTGAGGATTGAACTCATGACTTTGTGCTTGCCAGGTAGGGACTTGTGCCTCTGAGCTAAATTTCCAGCCCCAATAAAATGCTTTTTGAATGTCCTTTTTTCCCAAATTAGTCTTATCATTTCAACCTAAGCCCAAGCAAAATTCCAGTGTGCTTTGGTGAATAAACTGACTAGGTTCTAGCTGATTTAAAAATTAATATGAAAAAAATAAAGTGTCTAGAATATCCATGTAAGTTTTCAAAAAATTAAACTGATTTCAAGACCTAGTATAAACCTGTAGAATCAAGGCAGAGTAGTATTGGCATAAAGACACAAAAATACCAGTGAGAGAGAATATAGAATGCAGAGTAATACAGAATAGACTCACAGCCTGATGATGTGTAACTGTTGTTTTCTTTTAATAAAATAACATCATAACTGGTATTTTTTCCATGTTAGTAATGATAATTTTCCCCTCCAGTGCCTATTTTGTATTTAACAGCAATGCAGTGTTTTGTTGTAGGAATGTATTGTAATTTATTTAAGCAGTTTTCAAATAATGGACATGTTCATTGTTTATATATTTTTCCTACTACACAAATTTGCAGTAAACATCTACTTATATATTTGTAATTGCTTCTGTAGAAGATATTATTAGAAGTGGAATTGCTCATGTGTCTTTCTCGTCTTACAAGATGGTGGGTGACAAGGCTGAGAGGCTAGACAGTAAGAACAAACCCATTGCCAAGAATACTGGTGCCACTGGCATGGTTAAAAAGATAACAACAAGCCAAAAAAGGGCAGTCCCACTGCAGTTGAATCCCTGTCTTTGTTAGAGGACTTGGTTGATACTACCTGCTATGTGTTCTAGAAAGATTTTGTGTAAGAGGAGATAATAGGTGCTAAATTCAAGGTTGGAAAGAGAAAAGGAAAGGTTCTTAGTATTCTCACAAGGCCAGTTGGTAGTGGTACAAATGGTGGTACCTGGGTGGTTAAACTTTACAGCATGCCTAGGTAACTATCCTACTGAACTTGTAACATGGAAAGCCATTAAGCCTTGGCAAAAACCCTTCAGTCAATATGTAAAAGTAGCATCACTCTTGTGACCATCTTGATCATCCTCACTGGGCATCAAAGAGGCAAGAAAATGGTTTTCCTGAGGCAACAGGCCAGTGGCCTGCTACTTGTGAGCAGCCTCTTAATTGTGTTCCTCTGCGTAGAACACAATAGAAATTTCTCATTTCCACTTCCATAAAAATTGAATCATTTAAGCCCCCCAACACCTCACCAGTGCTTACTTCAAGGAGCGGTTGCTGTAGAAGCCCAGACACCAGGAGGATGAAATCTTTGAAATGAAGAAAGAGAAATACCGACTTCAGAGTAGCAGGTTGATGAGAAAGCAGTACACTCACGAATTTTACCAAAAATCAAAAGCTGTTGCTCAACTCCAGCACTTCGTGATCCAGTTTTGCCCTGTCCAGTGGAATTTATCCTCACAAATTGGTGTTCTAGATTTTTCACTCAGACTAATTAAGTAACTAATACTTAAAAAAAAAAAGTGAAATTGCTTATGTCAAAGAATTTGAATATTTTTAATTACAATAGATATAACCAACAGATTTTCTAATATGTATTGCTGGTTTACCCTCAAAACAATATTGTCCCTGTTTATCTCATCAGTAGTGGTCTGTCTTCTCAAAGTCTTGAGTATACTAGGCAAAAATTTTGCATCTTGTTATTTAATCTAAAATTTTTTGTGGGAGTATGATCAGTTCTAGTGTCTGACTCACACTAAGCAGAGACTGAAGTTCAACTACATCCTTAGTCCTTTCTTGTTACTTTGATTTTTATATATTTATATGTTAGGAGTTGATTATTTAAATATACATTTCTCAATTTTTGTGAGTTTAAATTTACCTTCTCATGCTCTGAAGCCTTGAGTAAATTGGTTGTCATTTGACTTTTCTAGTTCCTTAAATTACAGTGAAATAAGAAATTTTATGCCTTCATTGTTTTTACACACACAAAAAAGCAATTACGAAGGGCTGTGAACTTAAGATAACTTAGGAAGTGATGAATTACAGTCAAGTTTCCAATATATAATTTATTTGCATCAGTGCTCTATAGTTACATCTTTATTAGGATGGAAAATTTAAGGATAATTCAGATCAATTTTTATATGTTAAAAAATGTATACTTTTCTTTGTTATGGATAAGGCTTTTCTGCTTTCTTGTCAGGGAGTTGCTTTCTCAGTTCTCAAATTTTATAAACTATGACACAAGTCTAGTAGACAAATGCAGTGTTTATGAAGGAAGCTGTTTGAAGGGAATTCTGTCAACAAATGTAAAAGAGGTTTTAAAGTCTTTTCATGTATACGTTCATCTTATTTTCACATATTATTTTTACATATTAAGTAAGAATTCTTAGAAAATTCCTTCAAAATTAAAGAATGTTTTATGTTTGAAAACTGATCTCTAAAAACCTACTTTTCCACATGAAAATTCTGGTTTTAGAAATCCACTAAAATGATCTTGAGATGATTTTCAGTAACACTGTTTTGTATCATACCTTTAAAAAAAAACCCTGAGGTTAAATCCCTATAATATAGAATTTGCTTGTTCGCTGTAAAGGGTATAATTCACTGGCATTTAGAACATTCAAAATGTTGAATTACATGACATTACTTAGTTCTGGACCACTGTTAGAATATCTTCGGGAAAAAGAGTCTTATGGGTTTGGTGGCTTCCACTGAAAATCCTCTTGGTTTTGTTGAACTGCAAGAAAGCTAGTTTACCTATCAAACCCTTTGCTTCCTAATCTGTAAAAAAAAGGGATATTACTGCCAGATCGTGTTCTTATGAATATTAAATTAGTTAATACATTTTACATGCTTGGGACAACAATCTCAGGGTTAGAAGATGCTTCTTAAATGTTCAGACCTTGTGCATGAGAGGTATTTTTTTCAGTCACTTTATCTGATTAGAAAATTTTCTATGAATATACATATATTTATAAGTGGAAATCAAAATCAACTGTCTTGCAGAGTTCTTTGTCAGTTAAACATTTAGACGTTGCCGTTTTTCTGAGCTTGTCGTTAATGTGTCTTTCCCTTGTGAGCAGGAAGCTGACGAAAGTACTGAGGAACTATGTGGACAATGCAGAGAAGCTGGGAATAAACGAGCAGCTGTATAAAGCAATGAAAGCTTTGGAGTACATCTTCAAGTTCATTGTGCGCTCACGGATACTCTTCAATCAGTATGTATCCTGAGAGATGTAGACCATCCTTCACATCGTCCCTTTTCTTTATCTCTTGTTCTTCTCTCTTCCCTCTCTTCCTCCTCCTTCCTTTCTAGCATGGCAGAGTACTAGTAGTTACTCTCATTGGGTAGATTTGGCTCATAGAATCTTATAACTGCTTCCTGTGCAGCTCAGGGCAGGCTCTGAGGAGGGTCTGAACGTGTGCTTGCAGGCCACTCACTGCTGAAAATATCCATCATGCGCACACATAGGGCCAGATGTCCACTCGCACTATGTAGTTCTTTTCAGTACATCTTTATATAGCAAAAATCCCCAGAAGAACAAACAAGCATGATGCAGGCAACAGCAGCAAAAAGTCAATATCGAGTTAAAATGCCTCACTTGGAAAGGCTGTGAGGCTTCTTCCTTTTCTTTTGTTCAGCCAGAATGTTCTATTTCTGGAGAACTATTCCTTTGTATGTAATATTCATGTAAAAGGACACCCACGTACTTTAGCTTAGGGAAATTTTCAATATTACCTGGATTAATTTAGGAATTGTTTTTTAACTTAAGGAAAATTGGAGGTATTTATGATTTCATCACTTTATAGAGCATATTGACATTTTATATATTAATATTTATAATATTAAGAGCTATGGTGCTAAAACAAAGGCACTTCTTTTGGCCCACAGTATTTCACTTTATGATTGTGGAAATACGGAAATGGGCTCTTTTGAACGTTAGCATATTGGAGTGGACTCTGCTTATTTCAGAGGATGACTCTGTGAGTAACCTGCTTCAAGCAATATTAGTTAATCATGGTAGGTTGATACTCTTCTTACCGTGAATTCTACATACTAAAATGATGTCTTGGTTACTTTTCTCTGGTTGCTGGGATAAAATACCCAACACCCAAAGTGAAGAAAGGAGGAAGGGTTTATTTAGCTCACAGTTTGTTGAGATTTCTGTCCATAATCAGCTGGCTCCAAAGCAGAGTGGCACGTGGCAGAGGGCAGCAGTTCATGGTGGTGAAGCAACAGAGCAAAAGGAGGAGGAGCACCGAAAGAAGACTCTTTCTGTCCCTTCTATTGTATGTAAGCCACACCTACTTGGGTATAGCACTCACACTCATAATCCCAGCATTGGACAATGAGTCATTCACAAACTCTAGATACCCCCTCCATGACTGCATGAGGCTTTTAGGGGACCTGCAGACTCAAACCATAACGAGGGATTCAGGAACCCATTCTCCCTCTGAGTCAGAGAACTCCTTATCTCTCCTTTGGAGAGCAGAGAACTCCTGACATATTATCAGTGAAAATCGTGAATTGAAACAGAGTAGACCCAAATCAGTACTTTCATGTTTCCTGCATACTTTATTTTCATCTGTCTGGAACAAACATGTCCAGAAGGGCCAAGCACATAGGGAAAGAATTCGTATTTACTGTTGACTACACCTTTCTAGAAATAAAGCCATAGAAACCTATTTTTGAGTCTGGATAGTCCAGTACCAGTTATAGTATAAGTAGCCACCATTGACCTGGGATGCCAGTCCCAGTTGCTGGTGAAAAGACTGAATGCCTCTGTTCACACTGGGTGATGACTTAAACAGCAGTCTCTGTGCTACCATTTTTATATATGAAAACTCAAGGGATCAGCCTTTTATCCTTAGCTAAGATCTCCTTGCTTGTTTACAAAATAGTATAAAACTGATCAGAACAGAGTAAGGAAGGCATTACAGGCCTTCAAAATCAGACAATATGAAAATTAACAATGGCTGCCATAATGTCTCTTGTGCTCTTCAAAATAGCTGTCCATACCTTCATGTATGTTGAAATTAAACAATACAAAACAGACTAAGCTGTGACTCTTAGTGTGTGAATCTTAGTTTCTTTTTCTGAAGAGTCTGAGCCACCTGTGATTTTTCTCATTGTTAGAATGAAAAGACAAGGTAAATTAGGGTGTTTCCCCACGTTTCATATTATTTTATTTCAATAACATTAATTCTGTGCAAATGAATTTGTTGGACACCCCTCCCCTGCTGTCACCAGTGCCTCGCTTTTATATTTTCCCCATTGATTTTTAATTTCTGATTAATCTAAATAATAAATCTACGCTAGGGTGGAAAGTTGAACCTGAAAGAAGGCAGTAGTCCTGTCATGTGATTTCTTCATGTTTTATTTGAAAAATCTTCATGTTTTGCAGTGTGTGATCTATGTGATGTTGCTGTCCTTTGATGATGCTCGTCCCTTCTCTAATTACACCGAGGATGTCCAGGGCTTCATCATTAAAACAGATGTTTATTGATGACCAGTGTTTGTGTTGTAGTAAATATTGTACTAAGTCTTTTGGATAACAGTACTGCTTGAGAAAAGATTGAGGTCACTCGGGTCGACCAGCAATACATTATTTCTCTGTCTTCCTTTTTCAATTTCAAATTACAAATGGCATAAGATCTTAGACTCATGCCTTATAAATTTTTTTAGTTTGATCAGTCGTGTAGTTGTTAGGAATATTACTGATTGTATGCAACCCTAGACTCCAGTTTATGGGGTTTCAACAGATGTGGTTCACTTCCTTTTTCTCCTGCACTCAATTTAGAGTCTAGAGGAAGATTCTGATCTTATGAAGTTGTCCCATGGTATACTTAGGTTCTTAGCTCCTTTTATCTGTATACTTTAGCATCATCAGGATCTGCATATCTTCTAATCCCAAGGTAGCTCCTGCCCTGCTTTGTGTCACATGTACATTCCAGTCAGTGAGGAAGCGAAAGCAAAGGGGTTGCAGCTATGCCAGCCCTTTGCCTTTAGAAAGGCCTCCTTTCATTGGCAGAACTATGTCATGTGACTACTAAAACTGCGGGGGAGGTGGGAAGGGTATTGTTGAGTTGATGACTTGCTTTCAACAAAATCACAGTTACTGGGAGAAATAGGCATTGGGCAGAGAATTAGCATTCTCTTCCTTATACTTTTAATTCAAGCTTTCTGCTGCCTGAGAGCTTGGACCTTCCCTAACCCATTTAAGGTTCTAAATCCTTCTTAAGGAGGCTCAATGGAGCCTTTGTTCCTATTAGTAACACTCCTGTCACAAAGTGCCTGTTAGATGTTAAATCACTAGAGCCCTGGGTGACACTAAAAGATGTTTATTCCACTGAATTACGTAAGACTGGGTGAAGTACTCAGTTGACCTTTGCACATAACCCAGGAAACACTCTTAAAGTGCTCAGGCCTGCCTTCTTTTCTCTGCTGGGCCTAGACCAGGATAACTGGTTCCCAGCTAGAAACCAGGAGGAAACAGCTTGATCCACAAGTACTGTACAGCAGATTCTTTGCTAGGGTAACTTGCTTGTCAAAAGAGCTGAGATTGTCCAGGACACAAAGTGAGGAGCAGTAATCTCTAAAAGACAAGGAAATATTGTAGTGTACCAATCATGATCCTTGTCTCAGCATCTCTAGCCTGTCTAGCCATTACCTAGGGTTCATGTTTATATTAATAGTCATGATCTTTCTTGTCCTTCCACTCTCACTTTTCCTCCTTCCTTTCCCTTTTCTCCCCTCTCCTTTGTCCCTGCCTCTCTACATACAGAATTTTTTCAACCTGACAGTATCTCAGACTTTAATTGTTTCATGTCTTCAATTTTCCCCCTCTAAATATGGATCTTGGCTGCCTAGTAGGATTCTTGAGGGGAAGGAAGGGCATACATCGTTTGTGATATGCAGAATGCAATTATAACCACAATTGTGGGTGTGATAAATACTTTTTCAGTTTAAATCTGTGGGACTAAAATTGGTGAGAAGGTGTTTTAGTACCTTACTGATTGGGAGGAGAAAACTCACTTTAAAGTCGTGGATAATAGGGCTAGACTCTCGGTTTTTCTCCTTGTTGTCCTGCTCACTCCAACTCCTCATTGTCGTGCCTTGACATTCACTATGATACGAAGGATTTGATTGCAGAGGCATTCAGATTCCTATTCCGAGCAGATTCCTTAAGCAGCAGCCTGGTAGCCCACACAGATGTCTAGAATATTGGATCATAACAAGCCTTAAGCAGCCCTTGTGTGGGTTGTTTTCAGAGGTGTGGAAGAAAACAAAACAGGGCTCTCATTTTCTTACCTTCAACATATTTATTACCTTGGGAGAAAAACAATTGTGCTCACAGCTGGAATTGACAAGTGTGTTTTTCCTTTTGCAGTTGGAAAAACTTTTGAGCTCTGTTATTTTTCTTCTTTCACCATGGTCTGCTCTGTTTTCATATAATGCAGTAGCTTTGTTAAATTTTGGGATAATTGACAGTAATTACTCTTCCAAAGAACAAAGAGGTGAAACTTGGGAGATGCAGGTATTGAAGCTGATCATAGTTATCCTACTATTTTTCTTGCTATGCAATTTCATAGTTTTTGTTTTGTTTAGAAGGTTCTTTTTGTGTTGAAATGAGAACAGCAGTTTAGAAGCTATGGGCCGAAACATTTGGCTAGTAGGGAATCCACCATCTCATTCCTTGCAGCAAGCGGTTCTTCTCTGGTTTTTGTTTATCTCTGTATTCTGTGTAGGCGGATTGAATTAGCGGGAAAGCCAGAAAACAGACACATTCCACATCAGCCCTGCTGAATCGGTGACTAAATCTGTTTATCATTTGGCTCCTTGCTTTTCTGTGTTTTGTAGTTTTTGCCTGTCATCTGGTGTTAGCTTTGTGAATAATTAATTATTGCTCATGAACAAGTTACACAGCTCTGACTTAAAAATCACACCCTGGGTCACAAAGTGAAAGGTAGTTAAAAGACAAAGATTGTGTTATTCCTTGTTAGTGAGTATTTATCAAAAAGCAAGGAATAAGTAAGTTTTAGTCATCTATTTATGTATCAGTAAGTCTCTTAGTTCAGTCCTTCTTCCATTTTTTTGTTAAAACCAAATTTCTCGAGTACTCTTTCATCATAGCAAGTTGCTTTAAAGAGATTTATGCAAAACCTAACCATTTACGTGTTGTAAACATGTTAATTAGCCTCAGAAAAACTAATTATTATGTTTTTATCCTTGAGAGGTTCTTGGTAGAAGTTTAAGTATATTAAAGATTCATGAATTATGCTTTATAGATTATGAAACAGTATTATTATAGGCCTAGAAATTTATAATTGTTATGTCTTAGGATTCACTCTCGATATGAAAAATTTATCTTTTTATTACTGGCTGCAGGTGTGCCCATAGATCCCTTTCAGGCTCTTGGCGTCCTGTTCAAAGAATTGCACAAGACAGCAGGAGAATGTAGAGGCTTAACATTTACTAAAGGTCAGAGTAGAGAGAAAACAAGAGAGAAGAAATGTTTTGAAGAACAAGAAAAATATGCCCTGGCTGCAGAGCAGGTCACTCACTGCTGGAGAAAGATGACAGTGGTCGAGGACAGTGGTTCTTGTGTTATATACTTCCATTCTGCATCAGATCCAGTGAAGGACTTGGAAACTGTTCTGTGCATGCATCCGGACTGTGATTGACAGGTCTCTCTGATTGGCAGGTCCTGTCCAGTTGCCCAACGGCTTTGCATGCACTAGTCTCCTGCCTTATTTTGATGATTGTTTGCAAAAACTATGCTCTTAATTTTTTATTTTATTTTCAACTTTCTGGGCCTTTAAGATGTGCCTCTTCCAAGCAGACTATAGCTTTATTTTTATTTATCCATTCTGAAAATACTTTAAGCATTTCATTCATTTACATATAATGTAACTAAGAAATATATTGGGTTTGTCTACCTAAATAGCAAAAACTCAGCGTATGTCTCTGAGAAATAATGACACTGATTTGGGAATTACATTGCATTAAAAATAGAGACTATTCCAATGGGAACATGCACTTCATATTAAAGTAGTATGGGTGTATTCACAAGGTTAAAGCAAGGGGAGCTGCTTAGAGATGAAAATCAGGAGGATTATACCAGATATTTGAAATAGTAATCCTTGGCCATAGCAATTAGGCAAGAGTAATGTCCATTGGAGATTGAACATACAGTAGTTGCTAGTCAGACACCCTGGTGTAAGTACCTTTTTAACAGTGTTGACGTGTGTGCAAGCTTGGGGTTCTGGTAGGATTCTTTTGTGATAGTCACTATGGGAAGATGTGTGCTGTTTAATCTCCTGGAAAGCTTGTGAGTCTTGCTTTCTGACATGTACTCCACTGTTTTCATTGTTGGAGGAGCTCAGGACCTCACTGTTGCTGAGGATGGCTGTGGTACTTTTCAGGGGAGCCCTGGTCTTTATTTTGAGCATCGCTTCTTGGCTTGGATTCTTGCAGAATCCTCAACCTACTGGCACAGATCTTTCACCCTGCTGGCATAGACTTTCTGGCTTCTTCCACTGACCTTTGGGCCTTCTCAGTGTAGATTCGTAAAACAGACTTGCATGAGTCATTGTCATGGACTCTAGGTCTTTAGCTGGACTCATGCAAGACATTTCTGTGGGGTCTAGAAGATTCCTTGGCTGAATTTTCTAAGTCTTTAGTGTTGTGGACAGATTTCATGCACTTTCTTGTATTTAACTCTGGGTGACCATCGTAAAATAATGTTATAAATTCTGTGTCCTGTCTATAATCGTTCTCCTTGCAACTCCTGACTACAACACACATCTTCATGTGTGAGAACCTTTTCTTCTCAATCTCCTGGTTTTATTGTTTTTTGTAGCGTTAACACTGTAACTACATTTGGTTTTGACATTTTTCATGGTTTTTTTCCCCCAAATTCTCTCATTTTGAGTGATTTTTTTTCCCCTCTGAAAATACTGATAAACCATCAGGTAGTTAGGATTTAATTTTCTCCTTGCTGAAAAGAACTTTTCCTTGTTGCTGGTTTTATTACCAAAGAGGTGCTTGATCTCAACCTATATTCAGTTCTTTGTATCTTGACCAAAATAGTGAGCAGGACATACAGAAGTGGTAAGAAAGGTGGAGATTTATGAGGGGAAAGCACACTTCTTAGAGTAGGAATGGGCCAGTCAATAAAATCAAAAGTGAGTTTGACTCAGACCAGCTCTAGTCTGTTTTAGGTATGAGGTTAATGTGCATTTGGGAGAGTTTTAAACAGGCAGAGCTCAGAGATGGCGACTGTCAGTAATGAAAGTTCACTCCCAAGAACTGAGGTTGGGCAGCGCCAGAGATGCCAACAGCAGTGTTTTATGGTTCGATATTCTCTTGTTTTTAGAGAAATTGGAGTGTAGCAACTAATTGGACTTCGTCTTATTAATTGAGAGTCTCTACCCTCACACCAGGATGACGTGTTTCTGACCTTATTTGGGCCTGGACCAAAGATAAATGTAACCCTGCTTAGCTGTGAAACCTAGGCAAAACTATAGGCTGATAATCCTGGACATTGTTCTTTTATTTTACCAATATATTGATTAGACAGAGCAATCTAGTGATATGAATTTACCAGTTTACAAAAAGATAATTATGTGAAAGTATATTTATGACAAAATGGGAAAAATTAATGTCTCCTGAAGGGTGCTGATCAAATTTATCAAATGAAACAATTCCCATAGCAACATGGTTTTTTAAAAAACCTCTTCTTTATTCATTCATTCATTTATTCATTCACACATATTTTCAATTTTCAGATGTTTACATTTTAACTAACATTGGCATTACTAATAAGCATCCAAGATTCTTGAATAACAAAATTATCTTAAAATTAGAATAAAGCAGATTCAAATAGACAAAAGAAAGGAGAAAATGAAATAAAAAGCCATTACATGTTAGTTTTATGATTGCAGTTTAAGTATTACCTGAAAGGTGCACACAAGAAACTTTTAAATTAGATGTGCAGGCCAAAGGAAAATAATTAAGTCAGGTGCATAGAAACAAAAGTATATTCACCACAAAAAGTCCACAAGATGATACCATTGTCTCAATTATATTAAAAAGCACAGGAGAAGTATCTGCCAATCAACAGTGGAGAGGCTGAGGGAGTCCTCACCAGTGCTATTCCTTGGAAATCTGGAGGAAACTTACCATGACAGGTTTGAATTAAATTCTGCCCGGTGCTGCCAGGGGCAGCTTACCTTGACGGCTTTGAATTAAATTCTGCCAGTGCTGCTGCCAATACTCACAGCAAAAATTACCTTCACCTAAACTCATCTCTCAGAGAACAAATGGCACCTGCCAAAAGAGACCCTTAAGGGAAGTATTCACCCAAAAGATAGCCCAAAGGAGGTCTGCCTTACTTCTCAGGGCAAGATCTCTTCTAGAACTTCCTAAATAAAGTTTGGGAGGAGCTCAGTCAAGAAGGGAGCTCAGTCAGAAAGAGGGAGTTTGGACCAGAGAGAAGAATCGCCATGTGAGAAAGAGGCAATCTGTGGAGATGCGGGGTACAAATGGTTCAGTATGTGTGCCACACCAGAGTCCTCAGTTCCCTACGGAGCTTTTTTTTGGCTTCACGTTCCTTCCAGATCACCATATATATCAGCCATTAAAAAAAGTCAGGAGATTCTCGAGGAAATAATGATTCTTATTTTGGAATTCCATTGCAATGGGAATAGCAGAGCACTGCAACCAGATCATGCATTCCTTAATAAATTATGGATATAAGCAAAGAGATTAAGGCAAAGGGATGTTCTGAGACCAAAATAGGATGATTACATGAGCTGTTTGAAACTGTAAGCCTGGTCACATGATTAGAAAACTGTGCCCTAAGTCTGAGGTTGAGTAGACAGTTTCTGAGTGCATGTCCTGGTAGAAATTCTGTATTGCATTGGCTTCTGTTGCAACTTGGGGTCCTGGTAACCTTTTATGACAGTTACTGTCAGGTGGTTATGGGTCAGAATGCTTCTATTTGAGTCACTTTCCTTGTCCTTGAGACACAGTATCCCACATCCACAACTAGAGGAAGAAAGGTTTATTTTGAATCATGTTTCAGTAGTCTTAGGTGGTGGGCTGGCTTCAAGGCAGGATTGCATGGCACAGTAGCACAGTGGAGGGATAGCTCCTCAAGTCAGGGCAGTGAGGAAGGAGAGAGAGAGAGAGAGAGAGAGAGAGAGGGGAGAGGGGAGAGGGGAGAGGGGAGAGGGGA
>PVJX010000237.1:0-151670 GCA_004027295.1 Dolichotis patagonum | reverse complement strand
TAGACATAAACCATAACATTCTCCTTCATTACTTCTTGCCTTTATTTCCTTGTTTTTGGTAAACTTAACACAGGTGCCTCCATTTTGATTCTGACTCATTTTACGTATTTCTTGTAAGTTTGTGTTACATATTAATTTTCTCTTTCAGACATTTTTATCACGTGTTCCTCTTCCTCTTTTTTTTTTTTGCCTTTTCAGTACTAAATTTTTTCTGATCTCTTAATGTGTTAGCTAAACATTATTTTGCTAGTCTTTTAATCCAGACACAATAGTACGTTATGCATGCTCTCTTTTATATAAAATTAAGAATAACTTAAAATTAATATAGGGTTTTAGAAGTTGGAAGGAAAATTTCCTTTGAATTTATTCCCTTTGAATTATATGCTTTCTGCATATAATTTGAAGAGGTGGAGAAAGAAGATAGAGTGATAGAGAAGTGTGCTGGTAATATTTATTGTCCTGGGTGATGTTCAAATAAAATGTATATATTTTATAAAAATTTTTGAGCTCAGATTTATTACTTGTGCACATTTCTGTATATACATAAACAGTTTTATTAAAAGAAAGACAAAAATTTTGCATATTGTACTGAGAGAACAATTTTTACTGGTTACTGTTACCATTTCTTTGATAATGCTACATGTAATGTGTGAAAGAGAACACTTAAACTCCCTTTACTCCTTCCTCTTGTGTTCGTATTGTATTGCATTTTAATTCCACGTGCACTTTGATCTTCATTCAACATTCATGACTGCTTTGTGTGGTCAACATCCATTGGACATGCTTTATGATTGTTCTGTTTCTTTCAGTTCCATCTTTCTTTGGGTCATTTTCCAGAAGTCAAAGAACTCCCTGTGAACTTTCATTTTAGTAGAAGTTATGGATAGGCTTTGTTTATATGAAAATGATTCATCAGTGTGTTTGAAGAGTGTTTTCATTTCATATGGCTTTCTGGTTGGCAGTGATTTTTTTCCTTCTATTCTTTTTTGGCTTTCATTATTTCTGATGAGAATTTGACTTTCAAACATGTCCTTGAAGGTAAATAATGACCTTTTGCCCCCTTCTAATACTTGTAGCAGTTTGTCTTTCTGGTTATCTACAGTCTTGCTGTGGATCACATGGGAATGCCTTTGTTTTTTTATTTATCCTATACTTGCCTTTTGAATTTTTGGGATTGATGTCTTCCATCCAGTTAGGAAAATTTTTTGGCCATTTTCTATTCTAATGTTGCATTTGCCTCTTGTGTCCCATCTTTTCTTCTGGAATCTGAATTGGATATGTCTTAGATCTCTTCATAGCCCAGAAACTTTTTTCTCCTCTGTGCTTTTGTTTAGTTATTTTTCTGTAAATTATCTTCTATTTGACTATTTTTCTATTTATCTTTTACTGTATCTACTCTGTGGTTAACCTGTATTATCAATTTCGAATTTTAGATTTTCCATTTAATTCTTTTTTGTAGTTTGATTTCTCTATAAAATGTTCTGTCTTAACTTCTGCTTTCTGCATATAATTGTTTTGATGGTCTTATTAGCTAACTACAGTGTCTCTGTCACCTGTAGTTTTGTTACTGATGTCTCTTTTTCCTCTTTGATTTTACCATGTGGTCTGGTCTTTTGCTGAGTTGAGTAATTACTGTTTGAAGGCAGGACTGTATGTACAAATCTGTAGATGCTCCAGGTGATACTGTCTTTCAGAGATGACTCATCTTGGCTTCTTCTGCTTTGAGAATGCATGGCTGAACCTCAGACTGTTCTTGTTCAAGACTGTGTGGTCGCCTTGGTAAGCTTCGAACTGCGTTTGTTTTGCCCTAGGTTCTCCAGTTTATTCTATTTATTTATTTTATTATTATTATTTTTTCTTTAGAGTGTGCCATGTTTTCTGGTGCCTCTCTCCTTGGCTTTTTCAAAACTCAAGTCATTTTCCCTGGATATTGATAAAAAGTCCACTCTGGTCTACAGAGATTTGCATTTGCTCTTTTAGTCTTCATCTGATTCAGCTCCCAAAATTGGTGAATGTCCAGGGGTGGTGAAAAGATTGCACACGTGAATCCTTAACCACATGTTTACTCTAGTCTGCCAAGTACATTGGCACATGCACACAGAAGTTCATGACTTTATAATTTTAATTGTTTGGCAACATTTAAGCAAACCTCTGTTTGGAAACCTTTATTTACAAAACAGATACTCTAGGTTGTAATTTCCCATTTTACACAACATTTTTTTCCTTTACAGCGAGACTCATTTAAATGTAAGATTACCTCTAGGGTAATTAATTATCACTTGGTTTACAAAATTTTCTATTGTTTACAAGTTTTCAGGTGGAGTATACTTTTAATTAGGCAGAAAACTAGCCTGTATTAATAAAACATCTGAGTTGCAACATTTTAAAATTCAAATGCATTGCTTTTTAGTAACTAAGCAAGGTGAAGTAACTGCTAATTATTTTTACATGAGGCTTATTTACAATTAGGAACATATTAGCATATACATAGCCAGTGTATAACTTTCTTATTATCCATTTATTGAATATACTTCAGCTCTTGAAAATTTTGCTGTTACTGTTAATTCTAAGTTGCATGAATTTATATGGTGTCATTT
The DNA here is from genome assembly GCA_004027295.1 of Dolichotis patagonum. Taxonomy (NCBI): domain Eukaryota; kingdom Metazoa; phylum Chordata; class Mammalia; order Rodentia; family Caviidae; genus Dolichotis; species Dolichotis patagonum. The sequence continues at coordinate 149,073 of PVJX010000237.1, read as the reverse complement.
CTCTGAAATAAAGTAATTTTGAATTTATTGTTGTAATGTCATTTTAGAAGGTTATAAAATCATACTAATTTTGGCCAATTAAATGTTGTCAGGATTGTTAATTATATAACATTACAAGTTTCAAAGATACCAAGCATGTCAGATGAATAGAATTATGTCTGTGGGGTGAGATTAAAGCTAAATTTCACATCTTGTCTACTTTTGTTTTTCACCTGCTGTCCTTACCTCTTTCCCTCCTTCCTCTCTATATATTTTTGTAGTTTTTAGATTTATAAAATGTGTCATGTTACAATTAGTATAATGACAAGTAAATAAGCAGTGCATTGCAAGTCTGTGTATCCATCCGGAAGCATGCCTCCATCGCTGAGTGATCTGGATTTATCCGATTGCCAGATTTACTTCAGGGTTCCATGGATGTAGGGGAACTGGCCTCTCACTCTGACCTGGCCGAATACAACTCTTAATGACTTGCAGATGCGGGATCCGGCAATGGTGAGGTGTGTTCACGGGTTCCACAGTTGTGTGTTTTTCCTTGCAGACTGTATGAAAACAAGGGGGAGGCTGACTTCGTGGAATCCTTGCTGCAGCTCTTCCGGTCCATCAATGACATGATGAGCAGCATGTCTGACCTGACAGTTCGGGTGAAGGTAGGTGCCTGCTGTACTCAGGTCCACTTATGTAGGAACTTTCCCGCTGCGTGCTGAGAATGGGGGCTGTATGCCCTGCCACCCTGAGCATGGATGGGGGATAAGGAGCCTCATCCAAAATGAACATAGTCACGCTCCCCGTGTACTCAGTCCTTTTCTCCTTTCTCCCTAGGAGGACCTGAATATGTCCTTGTGTATCTCCTGGCTCGCTAGCAAGGGAGTTCTAAATGTGCATGATGAGAGCTGTGTTTTCTACTTAACTTCACAGGGTATTTCAGTATCTGGGACTCTGTGGAAGCCTGAGGTGGATGGTGCCACAGTTTTCAGGCCGCGTCCTGGCAGTGGTGTTGGATCCTGTGCTCCAGTAGCTTATTGCCTATGTCGGGGATGAATTTTGTGGTATCAAAAGCAGGGCAATAGAATCCATACTTTTGGAAGTTTTTGGGCAAGGCAGACTTACTTTTGCAAAAGGATGGGTTGTCAGAAGAAGGTCAGCAAAGGGTAAGCATCCAGAGTGGCTGTTTATCCGCATTTTTTCCTTGATGTGCTGTCATCACTGTGTCCCACCCTATTGGTGGGTGCATGGCCTTCTAACCTAAACTGATTGGCTAGTTTAATGAAGTCATGGATGCTAGGCCGAGTAAAGTCTCGGATCTGTGTAATTTTGTTACAAAGTTGTGGTGTAGAGGCACATAGTCCTTTAAGTTTTCAAGGAATGGTGAGACAAGTACCTGTACATTTTATAAAAATAGCATTTATAAAAATAGGGATTCTTATAAAATGGACTTACTTAAATTTTTTTGGGGGGGCAGAAAAGATTACCTTTTTCCATACTTGAAGAAGAATGATGAATTCAGTGGTGTTAGCATCATTCAATGGTGTTAGTTACCACCACTTCTTATCACATGTTTTAGTCTGTGTCCTTTGGAAGAAAGATGCCTTCTGTTTGTGGAGGTCTGAGTGTCCCCCAGGACACTCACTGGCATGGAGGTGCCCAAGAGAAAGTGTGTGGGAAGGGGTCAGGTAGTAGCCCCAGGTTCCTACAATCTTGAGTATTCTATGTAGAATGACTTTTATGGATTGACTTATTACAGAAGGAGCTGTGTACTTTGCTGTTTGCTGCCTCTGATAATTCATTGAAAGAACAAGAATCTTCCAAGTGATTAACTTGCACTTCTATTCCACTGCATATTGTAGTCTCTTCTTATTTTCTTCGTTCCATGTTGTTGTAATGTATACTTTGAGAAAAACATCCTTATAACTCTTTGCCATGTGCTCTGGAGCAAACATGTGAATGGGTTCAGAAGGTTTTTTGCAGTTGCATGACCAAGGGACCCAGCTAACGAGGTATAAAATCATAATTCCTGTCTAGTCTCCCAGATGGTTGAGCTATCGGGGAAGGCCTTTAAATTCTTTACTGTAATTATTTGATCTTTATGTCAATTTTTTTTTCCCAAAAATCAGTCATCAGTGGCGGAAGCAATGTGGTGCATATATTAAAATTTAAGGTTATTTTTGCAAGTTCATTTGCCTAACATTGCTTTATTGTCCTAGTGTTAAAATTAGCAGTGTTCTTAGTACATTTACTGCTCAATTCAGTGAAATTTTAGAAAAACAGACATATGTTGTGTAAGAATAGATAAAAATTACAGGAAGTTTCTTGCACAGAAGCAAGTTTAGATTGCTAGATATATTCTTTCATTATTCAGTTTGATTAGATTTGACTTGTAAAATCACTTAGTGCATGAAGACCAGGATGATTTTACTTTACTGGGTGTTTTTTTGGTAAGACATGAATGAATTCAGTGACTTTCAAGAATGGTATTTGTGAGGGATTAAATGTTGTTCGCCAAACTGTGGCCCTTATTGGCTCTGTTGATGTGGGCTTCTGGCCCCTTGCCTTCACCTGTAATTTGGAGTTCGGAGTGTTCTCATGCCTCTGTGGCATTAGTTTTGGTGACTGATGGGTAAGATCAGATCACAGGACCAGCTACCTTGTGCTCCCCTTTTCACAACTGAGTCTACCACATTCACTCACATCTAAGGTGAGAGTCAGCCATGGCTTTCATGCAGTAATGAAGGGAGGGCAGTGGAGCTTCACACCTGTACTTGTTGAGGGATAAACATGTTCTCAAATTAGAGCATTTTCAAATTATTTTTTTCACTTCACTTAGCAGACACTTTTTTTTTTTTTTTTTTTTTTTTTTTTTTTTACTAAAGTCATTTAATTTAAGTGAGGATACACACAGAGGCCTGACCGTGTGGACAGGTTTTCCTGTTAGGCGGGAGAGGAAGCTATAGGAGCGTTGATGTTGTTTTCCTTCCCTCGATGCACCAGGCAGCCTCCATAGCTCATCCCTGCTTCCCAGGCTCTTGCTCAGGAGAATCTGGGTGCTTTGCAGACACTCATGTGCCTCTTCACTGTCCCTCAAGCTCAGGACTCTAGCCAAGCCTTTAAAAAAAAAAAATGTGTGATAAAGGAACATGAAAGTTCCCATTTTAGGCATGCAGTTCTGTGGCATTAGGATGTTCACATTGTGTCTTAACCATCACAATTATCTGTCTCCAGAACTTTGTCTTCCTAACCTATATACTCAGCAGGCCTGTAAGTCCCATCTCCCCTTCCCAACTCCTCAGGTATTGTTTGAATGGAAACCATCCCGAAGGCTTTAGGCACTCATAGGCAGGACTTTGGGAAGGTGCTTTAATCAGGGGGATGATTTAGCTGACTTGATCTGGGGAGATGGAGCCTGGTTGGAAGAAGGGAGTGACAGGTCATTGGAGTATGGCCTAGAGGGCATACATATCTCCCTCCTCAATTTCTCTCTTCTCTCTGCTTTCTGGCCACTATGATACAAACAGATTTCCTTCCTCCTCTTATGCTGTTTCTGTGTTTAAACTTGCTGAATATGGAGTGCAACTTATGAAACTGGGAACCAAATTAAACCTGTCCTCCTTTGAGTTGCTGGTGTCAGGTATTTGTCCCAGAAATGAGAAAAAGTGACTGAGATGGCCAGGAAACCATCCTTCTGCTTTTTGTCTTCATGAATTTGGCTGTTGTGGGAAGCTTACTCCAGTGGAGTGTCTAAGTATATGTCTTCTTGTGACTGTCTTATATCACAGTGTGATGCCATCACTGCCCATCCATGTCACAACCTATGTTATATTGATAAACCACATTTTGTTTATCCAGTGTTGAATATTTGGGTTGCTGTCTGGTGTTGCAATACTTCTGTGGACATGAGTACATGATTATTTCTTTGAGACATTGCGTCCTATGTTTTGGAGTAAATATCCTAAAGTAGAATTGCTGGGTCATGTAGTAATTTTATGCTTAACTTTTTGAGGACTCACAAGACTGTTTCCTATAGTGCCCTACAGTTATACTGAAATCTTTCCGAAAATTCTTACTGCTTTCTTTTCAGCAGCTGTGTAGGTTCCCCTCGGAGGGAATGGTGCAGCTCTGTCTGCTGCACTGGAAGATCAGGGTCTCACCGGTGGCGCCTGTCCTTCTTCATTCCTCCTGCAGAGCAGAAATCCATCTCACTGCCCACAACCCACTCCATCTGTGCCCATGTCTCCCCTGAACTGTTCCCTCTAGGAACACCGTTGCTATGCCCCAGCTGTTTTCTTTTTTTTTTTGGAAACAGGCCTGCACCTGTTGTTCACTTTGATACACAAGGACTCTGTACCAGATGCTTTAGGCTGGAGAGATGTAGCCTTAAATCCTCATGGAGATTCCTGTACATGTGGGTATTTTCTGTGTACAAGTGTGAAGTAATTTTGATGACCTGCCACAAAGACTGAGTGAGTCTAAAGGGAATGGGAGATAAAGTTGGGTGGGGCTGGTCATACCTGAGTGGAGAATGCCTGAGTGGTCGCCTCACTGATGGCAACAGGGAATACTGTTCTTCACCGCTTGCTGGTCACCATTGCTTGAAGCTTTTGATTGGAGCAATCAGTACTAACCATAGGCATTGACATTTTAATTCCATTCCATAAATATTATTATTTTCTCTCTGTGGTGACCCTGAAAAGACTGTTCCACATAGAACCTAGGCATAGTCTGTTGTTCTGTCTGGGGCTGAGAATTGCAGAATTTTTTATAAAAGGAAACCTTGGATTGTTATCCATGGTAAATGTCTCTGCATGTTTGTATATGTGTTGGGTATAGGTGAATATATATATATATGTGTTATATATGTGTGTGTTCACACATGTCATCGTATTCATACTTGTAGGATATGAGCATTGTGAATGTGTCTATAGGTATATATGTGCATGTAGAAATATGCTGTGTGTATGCATACATGTGTGCACATGCATATGGGGTATAAATATGTAACTATGTGTCTCTTTTTGCATGCATGTGTGTGTTTAGTGCATATTGCATTTCTGAAACTGAAAAATGGTTTATGAAAAATATCTACCTGCATTCTATGGGAGGCATTTTGATGTTTCCTGTTGCATTCTAGACCCTTTCAGTCTACTGTGGACTGATATTTTTCACTAAAATTTGGCTGTGTGATAGGCACTATGTTTAATGTATGGCTAAAGGATCTCAATCCATATTTGAAGGCCAAAGCCCTTACCATTATTTAGGGGCTCTTTTCCCATCTCTTCTGTATAGTTTATTATGAACATGTCATTATTAGTGTTCTGCATCTCCTCCATTGTCTTATAGAGCTTGGTGCCGTGGGTGCTCAGGTATGTGGATTGGACTAGTGTAGAGATTAATTGAATTTGAGTCCCCCTAAGCTAAGGTTGGGATGCACATGTGTGAGGGCTTGCTTGTCTTCTTTCAGGGAACTGCCCCTGGGGAGCAGCCTCCCTGTCTCTTTCCATTGCAACCATCTCATGGTGCTATTTCCATCTATCTTTCTTAGAAAGGAACTATGTGGGAAATAAATTACTCTGTAATCTCAGTAAATGCTGTCAATGGGTGAGTTTTGCTCTTCAAGACACACAATTTTAATTTCCTTAAAAATAACGCTCTGCATTGAAGAATTGAACTATATGTACATGCCGTATATTGTATCCCCTCCCCCAATTCTTCCTTATTTGATATTTTTGCTACTTTAAAGAAAATCATTTCTAAGGTTCACACTGCTGCTTACAAACTTGTTAAAGTTTAACATTTTACTGCCCTCAAGAAAACTTTAGTATGAGTGTAGTAGAGATGATGCCAAGTAAAGATCAGGTGGATTATGATTTCCCTGTGGATGAGGAAATCAGGCTTCACTCAGGAGCTTTGATTGATGCGGAGCCTCACTTCTGGCAGTAGCAGTTGCTAACCAGCCCTTTCTCCAAGGCCCTTGTGTTTTCCTCTTCATGTACAAGTTAATTAAGATGAATCAGTTATCACCTCACCTCTCAGAGATTACATTATCTATATTTTATCTTTAAAATTGTATGTTTTTTCTCATTTAGCATCATCTTACATATATCCACTCACATAGATCATATATACCCCTCACTAGCCATGGAAGATTGGTTCTGGACTGATCACAGAATACCAAAATCTGAGAATGCTCAAGTCTCTTGTAGAATAGGACATATGAAGTCTGGGGAGATAGCTCAGTGGTAGAGTGCTTGCCTAGCATTTATGAAGTCTTCGGTTTGGTCCCTGGCTCCATGAAATAAAAAGAAAAACTTGCTAGTATTTATATATATGCCTTGCATATCAACCCACATACTATAATCTATCTTTAGGTTAATTGTAATACCTAATATGACATAAATGCAATTTAAATAGTTGTAAACTTTCATGTAGGAATAATGACAAGAAAAAGTCTCTATTACATTCAGTAGAGGCTTTTTCCCCCCAAATATTTGTGGTATATAGTTGGTTCAATCCATAGATGTGAAACCCAAGAATATGGAGTGCCAACCTTGTATGAAATATGTGCATATATTCCTGTGTACACAAACATATACTTTTTTAAATGTTTCTTTTTTATTTTAAAGAGAATAAAACAAAAGAGGGCAGAACAAAAGCAGATCAGAACAGAACAGCATAAGCAACACAGCACTTTACAATAAGACAACCGGACATGAACAGTAGCTATCAAAGTATCTCTTTCTCTGCTATAGTTGAGCATAGTTTCAAATACAGTAATATCAAACATAACAAAATAGTATAAAACCATTCAAAATAATAAAAGAATTACAGAACATTCTGAACCGAATAACAGAGAATGATCAATGGCTACTATAATATCTCATTTTCAATAAAAATACTAGTTTATACTATCACATAAATTAAAATTCCATTAAGACACAACATGATAGAACCGATGGTAATAGCAGAGTAGAAGCATGGTAGGACTTCTAAGCAATATGGTATTAAGTCAGCAATGGCTGCCATAATGTTTTGTTTTCTTCAAATCAGCTGTTCATACCATCACAAGTATTAAAGTCAAACAAAAAAGAATAAAACCATTCCAACTGATGAATGAAAACATTGAAAGGCTTCAAAGCAATGAAATGGGAAATCATGATTACCATAAAATCTTACATACTCATACCAACTCTCATACTAGGGAGACTATACGGTATTTCGCTTATGAGTATGGTCTCAAGTTGTGTCCATTTATTTATAAATATCTCAATGTGATCATTCTTTATAGCTGAGTAGTACTCCATTGTATAAAAATGCCACAACTTTTTTATCCATTGCTCAGTTTATGGGCTCTTGGGTTGTTTCCAAGATCTGGCTATTATAAATTGTGCTGCTATAAACATGGGTACACATATATCACTGTGGTATGATGTTTTCAGTTCTTCTGGGAATATGCCTAGAAGTGGAATAGCTGGGACTTCCAAACCCAGCTTTTTGAGGAATCTCCAGACTGACCTCCACAGTGGTTGCAACCAGTCTACACTCCCACCAACAGTGCAGAAGAATTCCTTTTCCCCCATAGCCTCTCCAGCATTTGTAGTTGGTAGTTTTTTTTATCCTGGCCATTCTTTCTGGGGTGAGATGGAATCTCACTGTGGTTTTAATTTACATTTCTCTCATGACTAATGATGATGAACATTTTTTTCAGGTATTTATTTGCCATTCGTATTTCTTCATCTGAGAACTGCGTATTCATTTCAGATGCCCATTTTTGGATTGGGTCTTTGAATTTCGAGGGTCTGATTTTTTTAAACTCTTTGTAAGTTTTAGACAGAAGTCCTTTGTCTGAGGGACAGTCCATTAAGATTTTTTTCCTAATTTGTGGGTTTTCTTTTCACTATGCTAGAAATCTGTTTCGACATGCAGAAACTCTTTAATAAGATATGGTCCCAGTTATTGATTCTGGGAAGTATTTCCTGTGCGGTTTGATTCTTGTTCATGAATTCTCTGTCTACCCCTATATCTTCGAGATTTTTACCTACTTTGTCTTTCAACAAATTTAGTGTTTCTGTTTTAATATTTAGATCTTTGATCCATTTAGATTTTAGTTTAGTACATGGTGATAGGCTTGGGTCTAGTTTTAGTCTTCTGCATATAGATAGCCAATTTTTCCAGCACCATTTGTTAAAGAGACTGTCATTCTTCCAGTGCGCATATTTGACCCAAACATATACTTTTAGAACTTTTACTTTTTCTGCCTGTTTTTCCTTTTACCCATTGATATTTTTAAGAACTTATTTTGTAAGGTAGCATGTCATCTCATGATTGTCATAGCTTATTTAACCAGTTTTTATTTCAGAGCACTTAGATTGTTTCTGGATTCCATTTCTGTAAACAGTGCTTTAGTAACCTTCTCTGACTGACCCTCTCCATTTATCCCAAAGACCTTGTTCCATCTGGTTATCTTGGAGTCATCAGTTTTGCTAATGCTCTGAAGTGCTGTGTGAGTCATGCCAGGCTCTCAAGATGGGCCTCTTAGATGAGGAATCAGTGCCTTTCATCTGGTTTGCTGGTGCTGAGCTAGCCTGATGAGGCCTGGTTTTCTGTCAGAGCTCTGGTTCTCTTCATGCTTCCTCTTTATTCTGTAATTCTTGGGATAGAGCAATTCAGTTGTAGAACTGTAAGGCGAGGATCCATTGCATGTCTGAACACCTGCTTCTGTGACCTTTGTTTTTGTTGGCCCTTGACTAAGGGCCACATCGGGGAAGGAGAGGCAGACTCTAGTGATGTCTGCTCCTTCACCCCCGGTGAAAGTGGGCCTTGAGAGACTAGCCAATGGGATATTGGATCATCATAGACCAGTAAGCAGCTTAGAGAATCAAGAAGTACTTTGAGCTGAAAGTTTTGCTCAAAGCAAGCAAGGCAGTCTTTTTCCCTATCATTTGAGGTTGAGGAAAGGCTGACTGAGCCTGTGAACAGTCTAGAGAAGCCATGGATGTGGCTAGGGCTTTACCTGTAAACTTGGCTTGGATGAGAACTTCCTGGGACACGCCACCCGTGTCAGGGAAAGACTTGTAGAACCAGAATATCAGGCAACTGAGGGCAACAGTTTATGAGCATTCAGCTCATAGGAACAGCTACTCTTGACTGAGAGCTGGCAAGAAGCCAGACCTTTTGGAACACTCCCTTCCTGACACAGAGAACAGAGTGGATCCCAGAGTCCAGAATATAGAACGTAAGGACAATGTCCAACTTGGGAGTTACATCAATTTCCTTGGAATATGGAAGCAAAATTCCACAAGTGTAGTATTTTAAAACTTCAGAGATTTATTCTCCCATAGTTCTTAGAAATCTGAACTCAAGGTGATGGCAGGGTTGGTTCCTTCCTTGTGCCCTTGAGAGTCTGTTTCTCAGCTTGCAGGCTTCCTTGATACCCCTTGACTTGTATACACTTTCTTCCAGCTCAGCCTTCATCTTCACAGGATGTTTTCTCTGTATGTCTGTGTCTTTTTTCTTCTTCTAAAGACACCAGTCAAGTGAAATTTAGGGTCCACTCTACTCTGGTATAATAAAGACTCTCCAAATGAGGTTACCTCACAGGTACCAGGGTTTAGGACTTTCACATATCCTTTTGAGACACACGGTTCAACCCACAGTAAGAGTCAGCAATGATCATGAACATAGGTATAGGTGGCACCAGTCCAGAAAAAAGGGCCAGAGAGGAGGTGTCCCTGAGTGAGGTGCCCACAGTCACCTCAACACACAAAGAGTAATTGACCAGAAACTTCCCAGACCTTAGTGTGCACAGTCACCTGGGGTGCTTATGATGATGCAGATTGTGACTCTTGAATTTGTAAAGGGCTCAAACTTTCCTTGCTAAGCAGTTCCCCAGGGATGCCGATGCCACTTCTAAGTTGGAAGTGACTGAGTCTAAGTTGTCTTCAGAGCGTTCTGGCTGCTGTGAGTATCAGCAGATGAATACAGGGGGTCTGAGCTGGTATGGCTTTTAAGGCTAGCTTCACCTAGGCCACCTGCCCAGTATTCTAGATTATTTCGATTTCACAGTTTGGCCCTGTCCATAGATGAGACATTTGCAAGTGAAGTCATCGTTCATGTCAGTGAAGAAGCAGCCACAGGAGAAAAGAAAGTGAAGAAAGTATTTTATGGTTTGCTGTTAGTGAACCTTGGGCTCAGGGTTCTCCCAATTTCATTATACTGTTTGCTGCTGTGTGACTTTGCAAGGAATTACACATTCTGGCTGAGAGAGCTGAACTTACCAGATGCTGCCGCACTCCATAGTGTTCTTGCTTGCATTCCTGGCATTCTTACCTTCTTTGGGGATGAGAGATGAAGAAGACTTAATCTAGAGCCTCTTGGGTAGATGCAGGCACCCTCTGGGAGGTATTGAACCCAGGATCTGTGCACTGTGCTACATAAGAAGCCCTTTTGAACCTTTATTTTGAGACATGGTCCTGCTGAGTTGCTAAATAGTCCAGGCCGAGCTCAAATTTATGAACCTTCGGCCTTTTTGTCTCTCAGGGCCCCCAGTTGTAATGTAGCCCATGTAGTACAGGTAGAGTAGCAAAGTGCTGCAGAATTGCAATACCAGTAACAATGAAAACCCTTCCTGTGGCACCACTCTTCTTTAGCCCGCCACCCCTTTGTATTGGTCTTCTGCTCATACTATTGCTATGTGTGCATGGGAATTTTTATAGTTAAAACATGGATCGTTTTTATTTTACTGCTTTTTTATTGTTATAGCCCATGCATTTTACTATATGTTGAGGGACAAGCCTAATTGTGTCAGCTTGACTGCCATGGTATCACAAAAAGATTAAAGTGCAATTTTGAGTATATGTGAGGGGATGTGTGGCCTTGGGTACCTCAGGGTTCCTGGCCCCTTTCCTCTGGCACTGTTTGCTTGCTTTGTCACCCAGCTGCCCTGAACTGAGCAGCTTTTATCTAGCAGCCCCTTCTACCCTGCTGTTTCTGCCTTGGAGCCAACTGACTTGGAGCAACTGCATGCCCTTGAAACATGAGCCAAATTAAAGCTGTGTTCCTTTAAGTTGCAGGTGGTGGGTACTGTGTCCAGCAGCAGGAAAACCAACTAATATATCACATGAACGTGTAGGTGTGATTGTATTGGCTGTATTCCAATTCAGGATGTGTGTCTGAAGTGTTCCTTCACTTGCTTAATCAAATTCCTTTTCATTAATGTAATTTTTCTGCTGTTGAGTACTAAGATTTTGCTTTTAGGATTTTAAAACTGCCTTGATTTCCTTGATATGTAGTAGATGATGTTTATGTTTTCCTTTAAACTTGTGACTTGTCTGCTCTGCATTGATTCCTATCTATGTTATAGGAAAAGCCATTAATTTGGGATTGCAGAATTCTGGTCACTTCCTTGCCATCTTCGCTACTCCACTGTTCTAACGCAGCTCACTTGCAGATAAACTCTCTTTTGACAATGTGGCTTCTGCTTAGTAACCCAGGATGTGACAATTTTCTTCTCCTGTATGACTTTGGCCCTCAAATCTCTCTCCATTGGTGTCCCTTTTATATCTAGGCCCTCTTTGGATGCTGTTTCTGGCTACATACACGGTGCCATCCAGTTTTAATCGAGTAAAGTTGAAAGTAGTAACAAGGTAAGAAATTGTAGAGTGGGACAAATTCAGGCAGAAACAGATGACAGGGAGGTTTTTGCTGCCTTCAAGAAGTAAGACATTCCATTGTGATTGGGGCTTCACAGAGTGAGCAGTGAGGAAACAGGACCCCGAGAGCATAGTGAGCCAGGTCTGGGTGAATGTGGATCCCTTCTAGTTATGTGCAAGCTACTGCAGAGGGCTGGCTCACCATTGGCTTTTCCAAGAGACATTTGGCAGGGGGTTCTGTCAGCAGAATGGGTTGGAGAGGTGAACAGAAGAAGTAGGAAGTGTGACACTGTTATAAACCAGGATTATGGACCTGAGGCAGGGCATAGTTTGCTCCCTCAGCCCTGCTGATATTTGGATCTGGCAATTCTTGTGCATTGTATAGTATTTAGTAGCATTTCTGACCCCAAACTAGCACCCCTCCCCAGTCATGATGACCAGAGCTAGGTCTCCAGAAATGTCCTTGTTTCCTAAGTTGAGATTTGGGGTGAATTGCTTCTGGTTGACAACCACTGGGCTACAGGATTGCTGCTGGATCTTATAGAAGGAGATGCAGGTGTTTGGTTTAATCTGCAGATTACGAGTGGTACATTTGATGTGGAAGGGGAGGAGGGAGAAGGTGGTGTCACAGTCATCTCCCAAATCATTGACTCAGGCAACTGTAGACATTAAAGAAGTAAGCGGGCGAAGCCTGTAGGATACATGGACTTTGTGGGAATTCTGCTCCTGAGATCTGACTGGGACATTACCTCTTCTAGGAACTGTAGTGTGGTCCTCACTGCGTGCCTCCACCACAGGAAGCCTGTGTCTGTGTAGTGCAGTGTGCTGATCTATGCTTGTTCATGCTTACGTCTTGAAAACCCTCTGTGTTTATCCTTTTGCCACTTTTAGCTACATTACTTTGGTTTTGGGCTGGGTTCTCATTTTCTTTTACATTTTTGCCAATATCTTGTTTCTACCCCTTACCTGGTATCTACTTAGGGCTGCTGCTGGCTGTTGGGGTCTGTGCAGATACAAAGCTAGTTGCCACAGGACACATAGTTACATAATACAGTGGAGGAAAGCACCAAACTCAGATTCCCATATGGTTTGGAGAGAATTTATTTGCTGCTTTTTTCCCAATTGATTGTACAGCATGAAATAATCCTAATCCCTTCTATTTGTGCAGCTTCTCAGTCATGAAAGCCTTTTGATGCATGTTATCTCTTAGGATCCTCCCAGCATCACCGTAGTGGCTGTTAAAAATAATAATGAAAAAGCTTTCTAAAGCCACAAGTAGAGAACATAATCGCATAAAGTCTGTGTGTTTTAATAGCTAAACTGTTGATGGAAACATTTCTGTTCCATATCCACTGGCTGTTATCTGGGATCTTCAAATGCACTTGTCTCTTGAAGCTCTTCAGAGAGATGCTAGGGTTATTGCAGACCAGTTTAACAGAACTGAGGTATCAGGCCCACAAGGGCTAGTGTGCAATTCATTTGTAAATGCAGTTGCTATGAAGGTTTGCTGATTCTTCATATATTTTCAGTTTCTATAGCATTGAGCCTATTTTGATTACAAATTTCCAAAACTTTAAATATATTCTAAATAAAAGAAAAGAGATTGCCTGTTTATAGATAGGATGACTCAATATTGCTGAGGTGCCAGTTCTTCTCAACTTGATCTACAGCTTCAATGCAGGTCCAGTCAAAGTCTCAGCACGTTGTTTTGTGGTTATTGACAAAGTGATTCTGAAGCTTATGTGGAAAAGCAAAAGACCCAGAATAGTCAACACAGTATTGAAGGAGAAGAACAAAGTTGGAGGACCAACATCACCTGGCTTCAGGTCTTGTGGTAAAGCTATTGGAACAATGTCATTGTGTACACTGAACTAAAATTTGCTTCAGAAAGAGAGAAATTACTTTATTGACATAGCTTGGAAGTCCAAAGCATTGGGCCTAAGTTTTTCTGGAGTTCATACTTACCCCCTACTTGACTCAGTCATTGCTTTTCTCTATTGGTGAGAAAAATGACCATCAGTAGATAGACTCTTGTCTTTTTCTTATTGTTTAATAATCCTACAGGATGAAGGGTGACTGTCTCTCTTTTTAAGGCCATGTCTGTCCTCAGAAAGCACCTCTTCTTATAAATAAGGGTCATCCCTCAGAAGGGAAAAGACTGTTCAGTTGAAACAGAAGTGGAGGCTTTCTCCTGCAGAGAGGAGAGAGAGTAGGATGAGAACAGCTAGCAGGAGGGCTGGGGATATTTACAAATGGCAGCTGAAGCCAGTGCAAATTTGTGGCTTTGTGAAATGGGTTCTGCAGCTATTCTTTGGACCTGTCTACTAGGTTGATGGAAGGGGTTGTTAAAACTTTCGTTTAGGAGAAGTGTTCAGCCAGCATGCCAAGCAGCCCAAACTGAGGCCTGGGAGGAGACTGGCCCTTAAATATGCCCATGAAAAATTTTATTGAAAAAAATGTCAGCTAGTGCTATAGAATTAGCAAGTATGAAAAAGGAGTATTTTATATATAAACTTGAAATACCGTTAGCTCTAATAAGGTTAGATTGAATATTTTAAAATCTTCATTAAAACTATTTTGCAGAACTTTGTGATGAAATAAATTATTTTTGTGTATTTATTAATGAAATCATAGATTTTATATAAGGTTGAATTTCTAAAGCATTAGTTAACATCCGGGAGTCAGGGGGCTGGGGAGTAGGCAATCAAGCCTGAGTATTTTCAGGAATTTACCAAGGGCTGGAGGGGTCCTGGAGGAGGATCAGATCCCAGTTTTCTGTTCTTCGGCCCAGTTTTGTTTCCATGACATTGTCCCAGTCAGGTTTTACGTTTATATATTGAATTGGCTTTCTTTAGAGTCCTGTTCCAGGCAGTATAGTTTTGATGAGAACCTAAACAATATTCTCCATGAACTGTGAATGTGACACTTTGATAATTCAAGTAGAATTATTTTCCCCTTGAGAAATCCTATACATTCAGTACGGTACATTGAATTAGGGAAGAGGTAGAGGAAAAAAAAAGCTATAAACGACACATCTTATTAAAACCAAACAGATTTTCTTCTTGCTGTTATAACTATTGATACAGCAGTTCATCTTCAGTTACCATTTCCAGCATAAATTCTGCTTTTTTCTAAATAAATCATTAAAGGAAGACAATAGGCTTCACCAACAGATTAGGAAAAACATAACAAGGTGTAATTAACTGACATTTTCATAGCATTCCATGACACATACCTTCTGACTTTAAACGTTTTATATGATCACCACTGCAGATAAAAGCAGAGATGCCGTGTCCAAGTCAGCTCGTCATCCTAGCAAGTACATGAGGTACTCAACTTAAAAAGAGAAAAGCTCGTAGTTTCATGTCCATCAGTGATGGGATGGCCTTAGTGCTTTTGTCCTGTCTCCAGGTAGCACACCACGGTAGAAATGCATGGCATAGCTAAACCTCTTTCTCCATACCGTGGCAGCGAAAGAGCGGGGGTGGGCTGGGGTCCTACTCTTCTCTCTTTTTTTTGGTACTGGGCGTCAAACTCATGACCTCACACTTTCCAGGCAGGCACTGAGCTAAATCTCCAGCCCCTGCTCTTCTTTTGAAGGACATGACATCAGTGATGCAAAGACCTCCCTCCAGGCTCCAAGTCTTTTTTTTTTTTGGAGACAGAGTAGCTATGCAGTTCAGGCTGACCTTGAACTCACTATGTAGTTCAGGCTGCCCCGGAACTTGCAGCAATCCTCTTGTTTCGGCCTCCTGAGTGCTGGGATTACAGGTGTGCACCACCACTTCTGACCAGGCTGCCTGTTGTGCCACACTGGAAAACAAGCCTTTATTTACCACATGGACCTTTGGGACCACTTAACTATAATATGCTGTGCCTGAGAAATGAGGTGTATGCCAAGTTCTTTTGTCGTTTTCTTTTAAACAATCCAATATTTATGTTTAAATGGGAAAAGATACTAGTTATGCTTCCTCTTTTTCTGAGCCCACCATCTAGGGCTGGGAATATAGCTCATCGGCACAGCACCTCCCTGGGAGGCTCAAGGTTGTAGTTAGATTCCCAGTATCCCCCCCCCCCCAAAAAAAAAAAAAAGCCCAGTATGTGTGATCTGCTGAAGTGTTCACATAACTACATCCTTCAGGAGACGTGCTTACACACCCACTCCCTTGGCAGTTTCCCTGCTGGTCTGCAAGGTGGTCCTTTCTCCTTTCTGCTTCTTGCTTGTTCAGAGTCCATACTGTGGACAGAGGAAAAGATCATTAGTTCAGCAGTGTGGATTTTAGCTCCAGACTGCATGATGTACTTACTGAAACCTGTCCTTTGGGTATGTCCATTATGTCCTGCTCTTTGCCACGGCTGGAAATGTGGGGGTGGCAGGTGACTGTAGGTGAACTGGGGTGGGGACCATATGCTCTTTGTGCTTTATTGTTATCACTGGACCTTTCATAGAATCTGGAGTCAACAAAAATTACAGGATTACTATATTTTAAGATGATGTTTCTACTTTTAAATGTTAATTGCTTCTTAACAACAGGCAAATAATAAAGCACCAAGTGCTATAGAACAGAACAGAATTTGTGAGTCTACTATTCAGAGGTTATTGTTGTTCCTTTGATTATGATTGTTTATGAATACAGGCTGTATATACATGGGTAAAGTTTTTCTCCACATGGTATGTGTGGGCATCTTCCCGTGTGAATAGGTTGTGCCTTTCTGGTGTCGCAGAGAGACTCCAAGGGTGGGCTCAATTGGCATCAGTGAGTTGGTAGTAAATGGAGACCTCTGTCTGATAACAAAGGACACCAAAAAGGACAACCAAAATGATGAACAAAGATACATTAGGAAAGTATAAATAACCAGACCTCAGTGGGAACCTTCACCCTCAAATTCTAAGACAAAGTCTGTTCTGGTGGTGTGATAAGGGTCTCTGAAGGTCTACAGGTTGTGTCTCCATGGCATCTCAGCCTCTCCTGTAGCACTCAGCTCCTTCACAGTCTTCTCCATCCCTGTCCCTTTCCATCTTCCCATTGCAGGGTGGTTCTGTCCCATCTGTCCCAGATGCTTACTCCTAGGCGTGGCCTACACTTCATCTCTGCCCACTGCCAACTAACAGACTTCTTATCTTCCCCATGGCCTGTCCTTCCTTCTTTCTTCTGGGTGTCACTTCAGTTGGCATCTCCCCTGCTTATTCCTCGTTAGACACAGGATTCGTTGGATGCCCTCACATTTTCCTTCCTTCAGTTTCACTGCGGTCTTCAGACCTCCTTGAGCCTATCCTGGGATTCCATCTCAGGAATCTACTGACTCCTGGGCCTTGAACAGAGGTGGGATCATGTGTCTGCACTGAGTAGGGGGCTGATGATTCCATAGTATGGACCATGACAATGATTCTTGAAAGAGACTGTTTACCAGATCCTCAGTAAGTTCTTCTGAGAAAGCAACATTAAGTGTTGCTTTTTTTTTAAGCTCTTAGACATTTGATTTCTCCTGGATGTTATTGTAAGTTTAGTATTTTAATATGTATGTGCTTTTAGCATGTTGTCAAGGGTAATATGCATTGAATTACTTGACTTTATAGTATATTAAGTGTTCATTTGGTGCCAGCTCTGGACTCATACTGGCCAGTGGCTATAAATAATAGACAATGAAAGATGTAACATTCTATCTGCAGGAGTGCAAACCAGGCATTTGACCCTCAGGACAGATAACAGATGAAGTGGTGGATCATTGCCTCCTTGGGTGTTCAGATGAGAAACTGCAGGCGAGACAAGAACCCAAAGGGTTGCCTAAAGCAGAGAGGCCTGGTTCTGAGCTTTCAGGATGGGGCAAGTGTTGAGGCAGGGAAGATTCTGGGAAGAGTACAGAAGGGTGGGGGTGAGAGGGAGAAGAGAGAAAAGAGGAGGCAGCAGTGGATTGTGTTTTGGAGAATACAGGAATCTAGGCTCTGGAGTGCAGAGCGGAGGGTGGTAAGGATGCAGGGATAGCCCTGTTCCACCCTGGGGCCTGCTGCTCAGAAGAGAAATGTGGACGTGTTACGGTATCTGAGATCTACCTGGCATACTGAGAATTGACATACAGGTTTATGTTTTAATTACATTTTTTAGAAAAGGTTAAAATCTCCTAAGGAAGACACATGGGGAAGATGCAGGCCTCTCAGTATGAACATGACATGAGTTCTTAAAAATTTTATCTTACAGAATTATTAGTTCTTTTATTTTTGTCATGGGATAACTTTTTTTAAGTAAAGTATGTTTTTAACTGAAAAGGCTTTTCTAGAACCTTGCCCTTTTCAGAGTTTTGTGGCTCTCGTTAGAAGCCCTCTTTTGGGGTACATTCCTTGGGATAGGACCCCTGCTACCTCCTGGTACTGCTGGCATTCCATCCCAGGAATCTACTGACTCCCGGGCCTCAAGGTCTGGCACCTGCTCTTCATCCTGGGTACATCTTCTGGCTGGAGAGCAGATGAAACTAACAAGACATCCTTTATGTATGAAATACATTTGTGGAGCTGGGTGTGGTGGCATGCACCTGGAGGCTGAGGCAGGATGGTTGCCACGAGTTAAGAGGTCTGTCTCAGTTATACAGTGAGTTCAAGGACAGTGTGAACTATATAACTATATAGTGAGACTGTGTCTCAAACCCTGCCCCTGCAAAATGTATTTGTGGAGAATGGAGTGATGGTCATTTTCAAAGATGATGGTCATCTTGGCTAGAGGATGTGGAGCATCTATTAACCGGATGAGCACCCCGGCCGTAAGCTCTGGGTACTCAGCTGTCTCCTACTCCTGGGAAGTGTAGCTCCCAAGCCTGCTTAGGTGGGCTTTTCACTCTCTGTGTGCATAAACCCCTTCCAACTTGACAGGGTGGGAAGAGTGCCGGGTGAGGGGTTTCTGGGTAAGTCTCTTCCTCGCCAGACACAGTGTTTGGGAGCCATGTTACTCAAGGAATGAGGATGTACATTGTCACTTCTTTCTATAGATGGATCCATCTCTAAGGATGACTGAGTCTGCACCTGATATTACTCAGTGGTGCCAGCTTTCTGTGAGTTAGTGTTTGCATGGGACATCTTGTTTGTCCCTTATTTTTTCTTACATGTACGCACTACATACTATGTACAACATGCTGTTCGCTGGATTCCTCAAACTGACTGCCTTTGTTTTTGATTCGAAGTACTTAATCCATTACATTTAAAAAATAATGACTTTCTTTAAAAAGCTGAATTTTACCTTGAGGTATACTTTAGAGGCATCGGAATGACCACATTTGAAGCATAGAACTTAATAAGTTTTGACAAAGACTTACCCTCTGTGACTCATCAAAGTAAAGAACATTTCTAGCACCAGCGTCATCCATCAGACGTGTTTATTGGTGGTGTGGGGTGTATGTCTTCTATCCTCTCCCAGAGTATCAGTCTCTAGCAGCTCTGGTTCTCTTGGACAGAAACTTTGTATTCCACTGAATATTCTTGTTTCCATTTGCAAGACAAAGGGAAGGGTTTAAACAGTGTTTTGAGGGTTCATCTGTACTTAATTTCCTGTAATCCTTTCTCTGGAAATATAATGGTCACCTCTAAAATTGGCAGTGACCATCAGAGGAGAGCTTTCAGAGTTTGCAGAGGGCAAAGTGTCATCATTTGCATGCACTAAGAAGTAATTTCTTTTTAATTGTGCATAGGCAGATTTAAAAAAAAACTATGGTGTAATGCAAGAGTCAGCCTTTGGAAGTGTGATGCTTTATTTTTTAAACTAATCATAGCTGGCAGAATCAGCACGCCAGTTGTGTGATGTTTAAGATCTTTTCCCTCATTTTTTTTTGACACTATGTTAAGTTCACTGGAGCAAAGTCTCCTTCACACCTCACTTGTTCATAAGTGAGCTGCTGTGTACCTCTTCCAGTTGGGAACATGGAGCTTTACCAGGCACTCATGTCAGAGGCAGGATTGAGTCATTAGTGATGTGCTGACACAACCTAAGAGGACAGCATCGTTCGAGAAGTATGGGGTACACATGCCCTTTTAGTCTCTTCTACCACAGGTCTACCAAGTGACAGTGTCCCACTGCAGCTGACATCTTGCCAGTGCCTTGCTAAGCTGGGTTGTTAATTTCCTTTGAAAACTTGCAAGTAATGGCATTTCTTCTTTTGGAAATGTATCAAGTATCAGTCTTCCTACTTTTTTTAACTAATGTTATGCTCACACAGTGGACTCTAGGATTTGATTTGTATTTGCCTTTATGATATAACTGTTATTCAGCATCTAACTTTCCTAAGATTTTTCTTCACTGCAGCCACATCATCCTGGATATGGAAAGTGTGACATTGCCTGGAGTTGTACAGTGGTGTTCGGAGTCTTTTCTGTCGTTTTTGGCTCATGGGATCACTCTCCTCTGAGTACACTGTGAGACGCAAGGAAACATTAAGTGTGTACTTTGAATTCTGTGTCCCTGTTTGCAGTGGGTCTGCCTCTGGCATCCTGTCTTGAAAGGCAGCTCTTCTAAATTGGTTTTATTTATTGTGTTTGAATTTGCTTTTCAATAATTTAATATTTTGAAAGATGACTCCTTTGATCTTTTGTCATGATTGAGGGTGCTATTAGCCAGCCTGCAATTTTCCCCTCTGCCCTCCCAGTGTCTGCTCATTAGCTCTTGATTGTTTTCATAACCTTCCATAGCCTAGTGTGATCTGTTCTCAACCCTTCATGCTCCTCCAAGGTAGTTAAGTGAGGTTTTGCTTTTCTCTGCAAATTAAATATGTCATCTCTATTGGAAATGTTCCTGAACCTATGTGCTGTATTTTGGTAAAATAAATACTATTTCCAGACAGTTTCAAACCCATCCATTAAAACCCATATTTTTTTAATTAAGAGATAAAATGATTGGATGAGCCAAGCAACTACCAGCTGACTGAGGTTCTCCTTCATGGAAGAAGTGGCTCCTGGCACTCTGGCTGTCTGCTATGAGACAAGTCTTGCTATTGATTTGGAGACCTCCTGGGCAGGGTTCTCTTGCCTCTTTGAGACCTCTTGCCTTTAGGACTAAACTGTGAACTTTCACACTGTTCAGTGCTTTCATGTAAATCCCTATGTGACATCCAACCCCAAGGGTCAGTGTTTGCTTGTTCTGTATTTGCTCTCCTCTGTCCACTTTCATCTCTTTTCAGGAAATCCCCTGTATTGTTACACAAAAAGTCACTGGAATGTTTTCCTGCCCAGTAACAACAGCTTCAATTGCCTTGGATTTTCTGGCTTTGTTTCAGTATGGAGAGTGGGCAGGAGGGAGGATACCTGTGTCCAGCGTCAGAATTAGGAGCAGTGTTTTCTATTCTGCTCTACTATGAACAAACCAAAATATGATCTCTTATGAGTTCCTTGCAAATATTATATTTTATTATTCCTTTATTGAGAAATAATTTACATTTAAAACTGTGACCATTTTCACGGCAGGGTTGCAAACACTCGGAAGGTATGAACACCACTTACTCCTGTCTTCAGCATCACAGTGAAGAGTTGGACCGTTTCTCTCCATTGTCATCCCCTTAGTTCCAGCAGGGCTTATTTAAGTGATGCCTCCTCTCAGCATAGCATTTTACCTGCCTGAGGGCAAATGGGAGGGAACCTTTTGCCTTTTCCTTGGGCTTTTTCTGAGGGACTGCAGAAAGTCTCAGGTGTTAGTTCTTCTTTGCCATCCTTTAGCAGGAAGGGCTGCTGCCACTTAGGCCAGGGAAAGTTATCTATAGTGATGAGGGAGAAGGTTTACCCACTAGGAACCAGTTTATCACCTAGGAACCAAAGAGGTGTCTTCCTGTCAGTCATCTGCTTCTGTAAATGGAAATATCCAGATTTATCCTGGCCTTCTAGCTCCCATGGATGATGTCTGCCCAGATCTGGAGAGGATAAGTTGAAGCTTCTCTGGGAGAATGAGAGGTGTCAGCATCTACTTGGCAGGAGTGGAAGGAACTAGAACCTGCTTTGGGCCCCCATCTGCCCAGCTGTAC
The DNA here is from genome assembly GCA_004027295.1 of Dolichotis patagonum. NCBI lineage: Eukaryota > Metazoa > Chordata > Mammalia > Rodentia > Caviidae > Dolichotis > Dolichotis patagonum. The sequence continues at coordinate 127,444 of PVJX010000237.1, read as the reverse complement.
ATGTTTCTTTGTTCCACATAGGGTCCAAGGAGTTCCCCCAAAGAAGGCAAGGGGACCTTAACTCTGCTTGCTAGGTAGGAGCAGGCTCTAGACCTTCGTTACTAAAGAGAATTTCAGGGCATGTCAGTGAGAGGCACACATTTTACTTGCTACAGTTAAAAAAGTACATACTCAGAGCAAGAGAGAATTATGGGGATATACATATGTTCTTGGGAGTGTTCTTTAAGATGGTTGACCTAAGCTATTTTGCTTTAAAATATTCTTTGAGCCCTGCGGATGTTTTTATTCATCTTAATTAGATGAAAATTGCCTCTTTTTGCCTTATCAGCTAGGTTAATGTATGGCCTTTAAGGGATTTGGGTGTGATGGACCTGGATGAAAAAAGCAAACCAACATGGCTGGGGACATCAGCAAGCCTAAGGACAAAGACCGGGAGCAGAGATGTGGACAAACTTGGAGAACTTTGTGTCCTGAAGTTTCAGTTCTCTTTAAGAGTACCATTTTAAAATTATACTTTTCCTTGTCTGCTTTTTAACCTATCTTTCGTGGGCCTCACTCTCACGGCTCAGTCAGAGACCCCGGCAGCTTTGTCCATCCGTGCTCGCCTTTTGTGTGCTTCTCTTAGCTCACAGCCTTCCTTGCTTATTTCTGTGCAGTGCTGGGCTTTGGCCTTCTCTGGGTTTCGGATGCACAGGTCTGCCTCCCTGGGAAACCTGTCACCTATACTCCCAATAAGAGCCTATCTCTCCCAGGGGACTGGTCTGTGAGCCAGTCAGCCTTGCCCATCTGGTGCAGAAGCCACTTGTTTCTCCACATTTGTCCTGGCATCGTGTCCTTCCTAACAGACAGCTCCCAGAGTTCTCTGCAGAGGACTCTCTGTGGTAATAAACCACATGGAGCATGTCCCTCTTGTTCAGCTCTGGGCACAAGAACTTCATGGACAAATGAATATGACTCAGTGGCCTGGGGATCAGAAAATTACCCCCAGAAGGTACCTTCCAGGTCACAGGAGAAAATGTGAAATACCTGGTGCTGCTGTGTGTGGACCAGGACCCCACCCTGCTGACTGCTCAGGTGTCTCCTCTTGAGTGACTCAGTGCCCTGATGCTTGGCTTCTCACCTGCCCTTGCTGCCTTCATTTTTCACTCCTGCCCTGATTGCTTTAATTTGAGAAATCCTGGGGCTATTAAAGTATGAGTTAATCATATAAGTAACTCATAAATTGAACTTCATAGTAAAGAAGTGTGCTTCCTGTGATAGATAATAAAGCATAGTGGAATAATTTGAATTCTTTATAATGGATGTGATTATAAATGATTTCCCTATTTACTCATATAAAAGGCTAAATGGAAGATGATTAGTGAGTTTTGTTTTCTGTTTTTCCTAAGGTGATTTCTTAATCTTCCTAACAAATTCCTGTGATACAGAGAAGAAAAAGAAAAACCCATTAAAAGTTACTGAAAACTTTTAGAAGCTGTTTAAAGCTATAGAGGGGAGGAATCTCCCTGTCCCTTTAGTATATTATGGCAGAGGAGAGAAAACAAATTATAGACAACAGCTATGCTCTGCTTTGTTAGTCCTGGGTCAGCACTGCCAGAAGTTTCCCTAACCATATAACCTTTTCATAAATACAGTAATGAAGTTTTACATGTAAAATATGTATAATTTTCCATCTTTTGCTGTCTCACCCCTAAAAAATTAGTATTCTTAGTGGTTTTAAATCCTTCTGAATCTCATTATTACATATCATCTTGTAATTTGATGATTAAAGAATTTTTTTCTACCTCTTTTATCCTTAAATCCTTCATCCAATAATCGCCTGTCTCTAATTGTGGGGATCTCATGACTTACAATTAATTAATCTTTTGTTGGTAAGTGATTGTTACATATTGCAATTGAGAAGATAATATATAAAGCCCATTTTAGTTAAATATGTGTATGTTCTCCACTAGGCTTGGGTTCAGGAGTCCTCTAGGTGCCAAATTTTAATTATCTTTGACTTTATTTTTGTTATGTAATGGGATCTGGTTAGAAAATCATCTCTTACCAGCAACCCAAGGAATTAAATGTCAGTACTTGGAAGGCCCTTTTCTATGTGGACCTCTGAGCAGTAGCACCTGGCTTGGAACTGTTTCAGGGTGTCTAGATACTTCACTTTGATAGCCAAAATGGAAAAACACCAATGCAGGTAATTCCCTCTGTGAGCCAGTGTGTTGTCTGACAAGGCAGAACTGCTTTCCTGGGATGGGAACTAGAGATGCCATTTGTTTCTAGTGTCATATGTCAATTGGAAAAAAATGCAAGTTAATAACTTTAACAAAATTACTTGTTTGCTATGTTTCCAAAGAATTTTCATGAACAATTGGGTGGGTGATAGAGTGTGTTCTCTGTAAATTATTCCTTTCTCCCATGATGGTCCTTTATTGCTCACACCCCCAGTATGTACTAGGGTCACACAGAATCTAAGAAAGGTAAGGAAGAGAGCCAGGATTGACTGGCAGACAGGTTCCCTCAGTGACAGATAATTGATGAGAAGCATCTTACCTCCTGAAAACTTGTGGTATTGGGTGCTTCAGCCCAGGGCAGCTGCCAAAGTTATCAACACCGTGTTAGCCTGGAATGGGACCAAAGAAGAGAAACCCTCTTCCTTTTGTTCCTGGTTTATTTGCTCTCCTGTAATCCAGTCTCTGCCTTCTAGCCTTTGTCCTTCTAAATCCAGATTCTCCTTTATCTATTACAATTAGGAAGGTACTATATAAGGTCCCCTTTCCCCTTCTGTTACACTCTGGTTTCTGCAACAAGAAAGAAGCCTTGGTCTTGCAGTGTGAGGAGGGGAAGAGTCAGTGGGGATTCAGGTAGGGGGAAGAGTAGAAGATTAAGAATTTTTCTTAACCTTCTGCCTTCTTTATTGTGAGATTCCTTAGATCTTTTTGCATACAGTGGCTTCGTGAGACAATAAATATTAAAAAATGAATCACTCTGTTTATGTCAGGCAGTAGCATAAGCGTGGAGTTCTGTCATTGGACAGGGGATGGAGTGAGATTAATACAAATGGACCTTCATCCTCTAATCACTTTAAAGAAACAGTAGAGAACTGTGTTAATGCATCAAGATAAAATAACAAGACCAACTCTTCTTATTGTCACTATCATTTTAATTAAGAAAAGAAAAGACTTTCTGACTCTAAAGGAAGGCAGGAACCTTTCTCTTCTTAGGGAATGGACCTTAGTTTTAAAAGTTTTGGTCTGCTTTAAAATTACAGTTTCCTTATTTTATCCCAACAAGGTGAAGGGTGTAATTTGTGCCTAGGCATTTGGAATGCACAGACTTTTTAACTAGTGGTCTCATGTGTATTCCCTAGCTCTTGTCTCTAAATTCTGAGCCTTTTCAACTTTTTAAGAAGTCTTTTGGCGATCTTATTCATACATTTGTTCATTCAGTAAGTATTTCCCAGCATCAGGTAAAGGCCAGATTTTGTAGGAGGTGGTGAGGAGGCAGAAAAATATGTGTCTTTGCATGTGAGGAGGTGGTAAACCAGTGGGAGATTCAGAAGGGTGCAGGTTTCTGGCCCTCTCCATCCTGGATGGTTCTGGATTGGAGGAATTGGCTCTGCAGGTGCCCTGACCAGATCTGGAAAAAGTTCCCTTGGTCCAGGAGAAAAACCCCACTTGGTCTCTGAATATAGTTGTCCAACGAGCTGAACTTTCGTATTTCCGTGAAACTAGTCCTTCGAAGTTTAGTAGGCTTTTAAATCCCTGCAACACTTTGTTTTTTCTCATTTTTATTTACTTTAAAAAAAAAAAAACCAGTGAAATATTTGTCTGACACTGCCTTGTTGGTTTGGTGTGGTATCAGAAGCTACCTGGACAAATGATTGAAAAAGAAGCAAGAAAATTTAACATATATTTGGCATTTTCCTGCTGGCATGAACACAGTTGTTGGATGTCATTTTAAATAAGCCTTTTAAAGGTCACTTTAAAAATAGAATAATTGGCTGTTTTGTAGAAATCATGAAAGATCATGAATATGTACCCAACAGATAAAAATTTTAAAAAGTCAACCACTGTTAATATTACATAAGTGAGTATTTATGACTTTAGAGAAATTTTCCCATGACTGATAAAAGGTGCCATATCTTAAGCACTTTAAATTGGTATAAATGGTGACCAGTGTGTGTTGGTAATGACGAACATGCTAATATCAAGAGGTGTGTATGTGGGAAAAGTTAATTCAGAATAGTTTTACAGGATGGGAGAGTGTACAAAAGTATTTCCAAGTTAATATTTATGTACTCAAAATGCTAGCAATATAGGAATGCACAGTTAAATTAGTAATGTTTTGTGAGCACTGAACCTCTTATCTGTATGCATAACAGTGTGTGTGTGTATGTATATATATATATTTGAGGTTACCAAAATGTGAAAAGCTCTCACTATAATGTGAAATCCTCGTTACCTTTGGCCTCACCTCATTCACAAGGACAAACAGCATTTCCATTTGGCTGAACAGGTGGGAGTGGATGTGGTGGGAGATGTTTATAGTTGGCTACAGAACTACTCTAAGGCAGTATTTAGAGTACTGTGTCCAGTAAATGGGTCGGTGACCATTTCCTTAAACACTGGCCTTCATTCATGACATGTGTATGGTACATTCAAAGTATACATGTCAGAGTTAGGGGAATTTTCAGGAGTTGGGTTTGTAATTTAAAAGCAGCATAGGAAGCTGTGGCCTCTCAAGTGGGTACTAAGTTCTGTGATGGAGCATTGAGTTTGTTGGTCAGTGTGTTATGACACTGAACATGAATTGCTTGAGACAAATTCATGCTCAGAATGTGGTGCTCACAGGGGCAGGGCTGCCTTGTGGACCCATCGAGGAAGGGAATGTTGACCAGGGGACTGGTGCCTGCACCTCTTAGGATCCATCATGGTTTGGAAGACTCTCTGAGAAATCCTAGTGCTCACTCTTTCAGAAACCAATCAAAGATTACCCTGAGACATAGTGACTTTCACCGGTGAGACAGAATACTTGACACCCTCGGCTTAAAGAAGTTTATTTGTACTCGTGGATTTTAGGAGTTTCATTATGAAGGCACCTGGCTCCAAGGCAGAAACTGCTTAATCTACTGATGAGTAGATTTTAATCCACGGATGAGATTTTAAACTATTGATGAGTGCCTCCGGGATCTGGGATCCATTCACCTTCCAGAACCTCTGAATACACAAAGCTATTGGGGAACATTCTAGATTTAAACCATGACACAATGTAGTGGGGTTGGGGTCTTCCTGAATGTGCAGGAACCTAAGGGAGGTTAGCATAGACTTCATTCTCAGCAGTGTCCCCTCAGTACCTTCTCTTGCTCCAGTTTCCAGTGGGGTTTGGGATTGCAGCCAAGCCGCTGCAAAACTACGCTGGTGAAATGCAAGTAGTAACACATAGCTAGGAACTGGCATCATTGATAAAGCCATGTATGTAAAATTGAATGAAAGTAATTTTCACATTAATTGATCATTAAATAGATAAATGATGCTTTGGTTACAAATGCAAATTGTGAAAATAAATGGAGAACGGTATCCTGAGTTTTTCCTTCACGGCTTTATTTTTATGGTCAAATTCTAACTCTTTCAAGATCTAGCACTGAATTATTTAATTTTCTCTGATGGTCATTTCATTTTCCAATAAATGTAATTATTTCTTGCCATTGCTTTTGTATTTAATTTCGAAGCTTTCTCTGATTTGCTCTAAATCATTTTTTACAAATGCAAACTGAAAGCTAACAGGTTTTCTCCTCTGATGTTGGCAACCATCAGTATCATTGTAAAATTTATCCCCAATTTTATTTAACTTGATGACAAGTTAACTGCCATCCAGTGGCCCATATTTTTTATTATCATATTTTCAGGCTCATTGTGAAATCATCAAATACCAAGTCTTTTATAAATTGGGTGTTGGGGCTCTTATCCTTTTCACTTATTATTGCTCTGTTTACCATCGTTTCTTATGACATTTTCTCTTCAGTCAATTTTGCAAGCAGGTACATTCTTCCAGAGCAGAATTACAGTTTCTGCCATATTAAAAACAAGGATGTGGTTCCTTATCTGTGCTAAATATACTCATCAGAAATAGTTAAACACTGGTAAACTAGCCGGTGATTATGTGGACAGTCAAACTCAGTAGACATTTTTTTTTTCTTTTGGCTGTTTTGTATGTATTCTTGCTTTGGTTGAAATTAATCTATCACTTTTGTTCCTGTATCTGAAAATAACAGTAATTATTGTGCTTTCTGGATAACTTGTTTGGACTGTATGTAGGAAACTGAACACAAAAGATATGTTTTATTTCCTGTAGTGTTACCCCGAAAAATGAACTTTGAAGCAAAGTTCTGGGTGAAGTTCATTTACATTCATTTATGTTGGCTTTACTGTGAGTCTCACATTTCATGTATCACATTCAGAAGCACCCAGCCTGAAAGAGACTTAGAATCCTGTGATTGCAGAATGGTGTGTGACTGCACCTCTTTCAGAGGTCAAAACTTCTATTACAAAGAAAAAGGAAAAAAACCCTGTATTAGGAAAGTTCCTTTCCCAGGGTCAGCAGCCTTGTTGAGCAATGTTTGTGTGGAATGTAAACTAATGTTTTCAGTTAACCAAGTACATTCAGGTTGAAAAAGTAGATAAGTGAAAACATATGGACTGAAGACTTACTGTCTTAGAATGGTACCTGGGCATTTATTGGTTTTGCCTAACTTCTTCTAGTAATTAAGCCTGACGTTGTGGAATGCTGATCCATTCTGTTCTCCAATCTTTTCCTGAGTGTCCCACCAGGGGTGCAGACAGTGGGGAAGACCTTAAAGAACTGGATGCAGCCCTTTCTTTCCAGGTGTATGTGGCCCTGTGCTGAGTGCTCAGGTCAGCTCATGCAGGGCTGTGTTGGAAAAGTGGCTAGAGATATGGAGATCCAGTGTCCACTTGGCAAAAATAAATGTTACTTGAGTCTCCTGGCTTTTGATTCTCCTGGCTCATCATCCCAAAATGTTAGCAGGTAGCTCCTTCTGAAAGTGGCTTGTAATCATGTTACTGAATTTTGATTGTTAGCCTCTCCTTTTGGAGTTGGACTTTCAAGTTCTTCTTGTCTTGAACAAAGAATTCAACAGAATGAGAGAAAACGGTGGCAATGTTTATTTGAAAAAATAAAAGTGATGAGTGAGAGAAATTGGCCTTGCAGAGAAAGCTTGGGTTGAGTAAAAGAATAAAAAGCAAGATAAAAAAACAGCCTGGAGGAAGCAGAGTGGGCTGTTGTGAGGAGTAACCACAATAGCAAGCTCTTGGTGTTTGTGTCCTTTTTCACTGTCCCAATCTCAAGGAAACCTATGAGAGTTTTAGCTACAAACCTGAGAGATGGTGCTGGGATCCCCTTAGGCTGACAAGTCTAGGCCATGTTACTAAAAACTTCCTCGAGTTCTCACAAGAAATGCATGTTCAAGCCTTTGGGAACTGTTCTTCCCATGTGGCTCATATCTATGTCCCCAGCCAGCTTTGCCATGCCCCAGTGTCAGAAAGAGAAGCCAGGAGCTCTGGCATCCAGGGACGGATGTCTACTTACAGTGAGTCAGCTGACTGCCGATGATCATCACACCTGCAGGTCACCTCCACAGCAACACCTACATGAATGGAACATGAGGGCGCTATTGCTGACTCCAAAAATTGGCTTCACAAGGAGACTGCAGACATGCTTAGGTGCATATCTCTGTGTGTGTGGAGTGGGGGGTAGGAAGCAGAGAGAAGATGGGGAGGGACAGCGTCTACCTCCCCAGGAAGGTGGGAACAGTGTATGTTCCTAGAGCAACAGGGGTGGAGCAGCAGCCAGGTGGGTGGGCTGTGCTTTGCATGTGAAGAAGGTACTTTGTGTGTTTTATTGAGACAGGTACTCACTGTGTAATTCAGGCTGGCTTTGACCTCATGGTAATCCTCCAGCTCAGCCTCCTGGGTGCTGGGATTGTAGGGGTATGCCATTACACCCAGTGGAGAAGATACATTTGAAGGGAACATATTCATTGATGGATTTTGATCTCTTCTCACTTCAGGCCGCGTTTGATGAGGTCATCACTGTGGGTCATTCTTGTGTGAGTTAATGTCTTTATAAGAAGAGAAAGGTAGGATATAGCACAGACTTGCAGGAAGACCCTGAGTCAAGATGGCTGTCTGTATGTCAAGCAGAGGCCTCCAGAAAAATCAGTTCCCTCAGATACCCGAATCTTAGCCACCAGCCCCTCAAACAAGGAAACAATCAGTGACTGATGTATAAGCCACTCAGAGGGTGGTGCTGTGTTAAGGCACAGAGCACAAACTAATAAGAACTGAACCAGACTCAGCATGTTGCTTGGGTGTGTCTCTTTTTTCCTCCTTCTCCTACACTTTTGTTGCCTCTGGACCCTGGATGGCTCTCAGCATCTCTTGTGACTCAGCTCTGCCTGTATTTCTTTCTCTCACTGCAGGTCAGTCTGTATCAGTCCCTCCTATGGGTTACTCTTCTTATACTGGCTTACAGTGTTCTGTGATTCTTTGCCTGTGTCTTTTCCCTCAGTAGTGCCTGGCCCTTGGCTCCTGGCAATGGCTGTGTGACTTAGGAGGCCCACAGCCATCCTCCAGGTAGAGAGAGCATTTCTCTGCTGCCTTTTCTTCTTTCACTTTTTGTACCCACTTTGCTTGTTTCCATTTCTCTGGTTTCTGTGGCCTCAGTCTCACCTCCCCAGTTACTTTCATTTTTTTGGAGCAGCAGACACTGAGGAGTCTGAACTCCACATCCAAGATAAAAAGAGCCAGCTTTCCCCAGACAGGAGTTTAGGCCATCTGTGCTCCCTGGGCCTGGATGCCACCCAGGCCTTGCCTTTGCAGGTTCTGATAGGGTCTGCGGTGAAGGTGTCTGGTCATCCCAGGTGTCTCTTGGGGTGCCAGTGCCGAGAGCTGATATCTGTCCTTGGTGATGGCCAGTGTTTCCTGATCTACCTTTCCTTTGTAAGACAGAAAAACTGACCTGAGGGAAGTTTTTAATTGCCTTACCCTAAGCTTTTCTTTCTCTGTTTTGGCAGTATATAAAATTCCTTACTGTACAGCTCAGAGTACAGCTTTGAAAAAGAAGGCCTAATTGAATCTGAACTAATTAGAGTGGTGGCATTGATAGTGATTTGCTTAGGAGGTATAGTGACTCCAGTGTACTAGGCAGTGGCAACAGAATTCATTGTTAAGGTGACAGATCCCAGTGACATAATTGAATGATAGTCTGAGGCATCCTGATGTTTCCCAGTTGTGTCCATCACTGTTGGAAACCATTGTGTGGGTTGACTACAAGCTGCAACTGAGGGCCAGATACCGATTCAGAGAGGAAGTGAAGAGCTTGCAAGAGGACATTCTCATTTGCTCTCTAATTTGTTTTCACTTGCCCAAAATGTGTATAATGTGAACTTCACCATTGTAACCACCTTAATGGGAACAATTCTGTGGTATTGAGTACATTCACAATGTCTATAGACATCATCATTATGTCAGTCCAGAACATTTCTGTCTCTATGCAAGGAAACCTTGTCTGCTGTAGCATCTGGTCTCTTTTCTGTTTCTGTAGGTCAGACTCTTTGTATTTCATTTAAACAACACCATAAGAGGTGTGGCCTTTTTTTGTCTGGCTTATTTTTTTTTATGTTGTTATGCAGTGTTTTAACACTTTTTTTTTTGTCTTTTTGAGATAGGCTCTCACTAGGATGTTCAGGCTGGCCTTGAACTCACTTGATAGCCCAGGCTGGTCTCATGCTCACAACAATCATCTTGCCTCAGCCACCCAAGTGCTGGGATTACAGGCGTGAGCTACCATGCCCGGCTCATTTAACACATTTTTAATTCTTTGGATTATATACTTAGGAGTGTACCTGGTAGGTCATATGGTAACCTAATTTGTTCAGAAAAGATACTTTATATTGTTCTGTCTGTATGGGCCTCTCCCAAGTTTCTCCTTTGAGTTATGAGGTTGGTCTGGAACTTTTCCATTTATATTTTTGTTGTTTTTAATTATACTGGCTGTAGTTTGCATAGTGAGTGTCCCCAAAAGCCCACATGTTAAAGGCTTGGCCTTGGACGGCCCTGTGATAAATTCATGGATCAATGCAACAAACTAGAAGATAACAGAAACAACTCTAGACATACTCAGCCACCTAATTTTTGACATAGGAGCCAAACACATTCACTGGAAGGATAGCATCTTTAATAAAGGGTGCTGAAAAAACTGATTTTCTACATGGTGAAGACTAAAACTAGATCCATGTCTATCACCATGTACTAATCTAAAATTGAAATGGATCAGGGATCTAAATAACAAATGTTTACTCTTAACAGACAAAGAGACAGAAAACTCTTCCGTGGAGTGATAGATAGATGAGCAATACAGTAACTTTCTCTATAGATTGAATACAGGGCTGTCTTTCATATTTTCAAACAGTTAAGGTAATTATGGGAAGACAGGACTCAGGGAGCCAAGATGCATGATGTCTTTTCTCTGAGCAGGAGAGAAGATCACCTAGAAGAGTGCTAAAGATGAGAGTTACAGGACAGCAAATCAACCCTGGATTCTGGAAACTATATGGATCTGTGCCTGTTCCAGGAGTGCAAAGTATCAGAATGCAGCATTCCTAATCAAAGAGCTCACAATCAGTATTAATTCAGAATCCCTAAATCTTAGAACTCTTGACATGGAAGAATCTTAATCACAGGTACCAGGGGTTTTGTTCATTTGTGCTCTTGTAACAGAACAGCTGAGACTGGGTATAATGAGCAGAAATATACTTACTGGTAGTTGTACCTTGGTGACCTGAAGAAGATGCCAGAATCTGGCAAAATTTTTTTTAAATGTATATGTCATCACTTTGCAGAGGGAAGATGAGAGCTGGCCTTTTTATAAATATACCAGTCCTGCCTATGAAAGTAGAGCCCTGGTAGTCTAACGGATCCTTAATGTTGTTTCTCTTAATGCTGTCACATTGATAATTGAAATGTTTCAGCTGAACTTTTGAAGGGTCATTTAAACCATAGCACATGGGCTTAGGACTTGAATATATTTGAATTTTGACATGAGCTGCAGGGCAGCAAGATGTAGATGGACTGGGCCATATTTATATGGGGAGTGATGTAGTGTTGGGCCCCTCTTCAGCCTGTGCAGCATCTCTGCCTGTTGCAGGTATCTGTGCACCTGGCATGTCCTTGCTGAGGGCTAGGACCATGGGCTGGCATGGGGATGGAGCAAGGCATTCGCTGTGGTTGAGAAGGTTGGTTGGGTGTGCCTTGATTGAGCAGGCTCACTCCTTCCTGAATCATTCTTCCTTTGTCTTCCTGCGCATGCCCCTTCTTTCACCCATTTCTGTTCCTGAAAGGCTCCATTTTGTTAGATTATTCAGAGCATGAATAAAACACAAGTGTAGCGGACTATATCCTCTACTTGGCGTTTTCAAAACTGCTTCGCTATGGTTCAGGCCCTTCAGATGCAGTGGAACTAGACCATTTTTCTGCCCCTCAACTTTTGAATTTCAAGTGTCTTTTTGAAAATATCTATCATTTGGAAGTTGTGCTGTGTCTCCTGGAAGCTGTCTAGACAGGTAACCAGTTTTCACCAATTGGGAAGCCTTAGAGGCCTTTTCACAGAATTGCTGCCCTCTTCCTAAGTTCTTGGTACATGATTTAGCTGGCATAGCATTTTAAAAGGAAAAGGAAAAAGTAGTAATTTAATTCAAATTTGTTTTTGCTAGATTTCTGTAATACCCCATTTAGCCTGCCATAATTCCTGATGCATGGATTCTGGGAGTCTAAGAAAAATGCGGTAGTTCCAGAGATGAGGGAATTATTCCTGTTGTGCTGTAGTTGATCATTTGTTCCTTTCTGTTACATCTCCTTTTTGTTTCTTGGTTCCTGGTTCTCTGCCTGTAATCTGCTCTGCCTTCTGCTGGGTTACCATCACCTGATGTGGTGGCTTCTATGCTGGCCCTTTTGTGTTGTTACTGTTCATTCCATTCCTGACCACATCTGTTTTGGTCCCCTGTTTGGCCAGCTCTGGGGACGAGGGGATGAACCAGGTAAAGGCACGGATTGCACTTCCAGCAGTAATTCTTTAGGGGTTACCAAAGGCATCTGACAGGAGAAAGGGGCTTTACTTAGCCTGGGACTGGACACACAGAAAGCAGTGATCATGGCCAAAGTGGAAAACTCTTCGGTTGCCCAGAGCTTCCCAGGCTGACCCAAAGGCTGAGGACTTACATGCTATAGGGACCCATTTGTGACTCAGCCACACTGGCCAGGAAGCTAGTGTGTGTGTGTGGTGTGTGTGTGTGTGTGTGTGTGTTGGGGGGGTGTTCTTTAGTGGACAGGATCCTGAGATACTGAGAGCATCAGTGAAGACAACATTCTTCCCTGTGAAACCCAGGTGTAGTGGTTGAGTGTGTCAGCTTGAGACCCACCCTAAGATAGCTCATCACCTGGAGGGTATAAAAGGGAAGGAAAAAGGACAGATGAGTTCCATTCTTTGGAAGAGCTCCAGTCTTCGCCTTCTGCTCGGATGTTGTGTCCTGGCTTCCAGTGCAGACTCTTTGACTTCTTCCTTGGGTCTTTTAGCATTCCTGCATAGACTCTTCAGCCTTCCAGTGTAGACCCTTCAGTCTGTTGGTGCAGTCTTGTGCGGGACAGTAGGGTGAAGTCCAGACCTTGGATTGAATCCTTCAGCCTCCGGCAGGTAGATAACCTCGGCACACTTCCTCATTCGACTCTTTGGCTGACCATTGTAAGCCAATCTTGTAATTTCTTATACATTTGTATATCTTATGTTACATTTGTTTTCTGTAGTAAAACACTGACTAAGACAGACTTTGGTACGTACCAGTGGAATGCTGTGGACTATAAAGATAGAGCTGGGACCTCAACTGGTGGGAAGAAACAAAAAAATATAAAAGATGGCCTGTGGGCATCACAGGAAGAGGCAGTGGGTCTCCACACTTTGCAGCCTCAAAACTGCAAAAGTGAAAGACTTTGCTCAGAGGAGAAAGCTGCAGAGCACCATGTTCCAGAATGATGATGGAGGCCTCAAGAGGTTCCAAATGGAGGTAGCTGCACCAGGTACCAGAATGGTGGCAGCATAGATAATCTGTTCCTCACAATTAGGTTCAGATCGATCAGTGATCCAGGCACTTGGCCCCTATAGCCAAGAGAGGAAAGCCTGACTATTGTTCCAACTGGCAGCAAACCTTGACAGTATCCACATGGTGCTGATTTTAAGTGCATGCAGAATGCATGAGTTCTGTTTAAAAAGCCTCCACCTTGATTTCAGAAAGCCTGGAGGCCAGGCAGTGTCCCTCTGAGAGGGCAGTGTGTAAAGCTGTGAGTGGCCAAAGGTGCAGTGGAGACTCAGAAGTTTGGAAAAGCCAGGAACATGGATTGTCTAAGTAAAGTTGCAAGGGGAGAGGAAAGCAGGCCTAACAGAGAAGCTGTGGGAGCTACAGCTAACAATAGTGCCATGGGAGTTGACTCACGCAAGTTTTTTGGAGCTCCCAACCAGATTGCTTCAGATGCTAAGCAAGGAACTCTAGGACTTAATGTTTGCCCTACTGGATTTTGTACTTGTTTTGGTTCCAGTCCTTTGTATCCCATTTGTACCTTTTTAAATGGTAATGTTTATCTTGTACCATTGTATGTTGGAAGTCTTTAACTTTGTTTTCATTTGTACCAGGGGTTTACAGCTCTGAGTTTGCCTTAGATCTTGGAGGAGACTTGGGCTTGAGCTTTTCAACAATGCTGAAATTGTCAAGATTTTGGCAACTCTTAGAGATGGACTAAATGTTTTTTGCATAAAGAATGTACATGAGTCTGGGTGGCCAGGGTTGGAACGTTATGGTTTGTGTCTGGGAATCCCCCACAAAGCCTCATCCAGTCATAGAGGCAGCTGGATCTAGCATCTGTGATTGGTTCGATGTCTAGCACTGGGATTGGCAATGTGAGTGCTGCACCTATCCAGGGGCGGGTAGCCAGCATACAATATAAAGGAGGGAATGAACAGTTTGCCCTTGTTGCTTTTGGCTGCCACAGTTGTCTTTGTGCCATGCCACCCTGCCTTGGAGCCAGCTGAGTATGGACTGAAATCTCCAAAAACTGTAAGCTAAATAAACGTTTCCTTCCCTAATTTTGGGCGTCAGGTATTTCGTTTCAGCAACAAGAGAAAAGTAACCAAGACACCAGGACACCTCTCCCTGGTGTGGGTACTCTCTCAGGTAGCCCAGACAACAGGCTATTATGAATGAATCTTTCAGCTGAGTTCATTAAGAAATCTTAACAAGTTTATATTTTCTTCATTAATTTTTTTTGTTTAGAACTTAGTAATGGATAGTGATGGGTATCTGTAGGATCAGTATTCCCAGCAACTCAGTTGACATTTGGGATTGAACCAACTGCCATGGGTTGACAGGAGAGAAGAGCAGTACTGTTCTTGAAGACCAGAATCTGTTTCAAGGAAGCTTGATGATGAAGGGGAAGGATTATTTTAGATTTGAAATATTTAAGATGTAGATAGTCTTAATTTAATAGGATGTAAGGAGCTGAAGCACTTGTCATCTTTCTTTTTGTTCTGGATCCTTACAACATGTGCACTATAACAGTGCACTCAGGAATCCCTCAAAGTGTTGCAGGCTTTATCCTTACCAAACATCCATTTCTGGTCACATGTCCTGTCTCATCAAGACCCCTCCTCTGGGGTCTTCTGACAGTACCTTCTTTTTCTTGTCAAGATTATCTGGTTCTTCTGAGGGCATTGGCTCTGCCTTAAATCTTTGAAAGATGGAACACTTCAATCTAAACAGAGCATTTGTGGGCCATATATATTTTAGCTCAAAACCTTCAAATGAAACAATTTTAATATGTAATATGCATTTTCTCTAGAAATATGTAAATTAATAATTGCTTCATACATTATTCAAGAAAAAATTATTTTGTATCACCAATAGCTCTCCTAATCTTACATAAAGATATGGTAATGGATTTAATTAAAATAATTATAATGAATAATGTAGCCTGAACTTTACCCTAAAATAGTGTCTATTAATCATCATCAGTAGTAATATTTTTAGCCAGAGAAATACTTACAACATTAAACTGATGCTACATGGAAAGTGCATTTTTTGTTGTGTTTTACAGTTTATATTAAGTTGGCATTCTCATGAGATGTATGACAATTAAATTTGTTTACTGTATAAAATTTATTTAATTTCTTTAACCTGATCTATTTCAGCAATTAAAAAGTTTTAGCATTTCTGCCCCTTCATACTCCTTTTATAAGTTTCCTTTTTTCCATTTAAAACTTCAGTTTCAATGTGTTTCTTGTGCATTTGATTCAGTTTTGACCTTACTTTCCTTCCTAAAAGTTATGATTGCTGAATGCCATGAGCTCCTCGATTGCCTAGATATTAAGAAATGAACCCAATTTTAAGTCATCCAGTAACCTGCCTGTCTTTTAATCTAAGTAGAAATAGCTTCACCACTAGCTGTGATTCTCTCTAATTTTGTTTCAGATACCTTTCCATGGATTGCTGGCTTTTAGGTAGTGCTCAGCGGTGGAAGCCCTATTGCTTTTCATATGCCTGAGTGTGTATGAGACTCAGGTACGGCTTCTGGTTGAGTCAGTGTACCGGTGCACATGCATAATTGCCCTAAACTCATGTGCATTTAGAATTGGACCCATCTATCCTCAAGAAGACATACGAATACTTAATCAAGTTCAAAGAAAAACTCTGAGAGTGCCACTTGGGCATGCTAGATAGGGCAGCCCTGAGAAGATCCCTGCAGGGGAAGCCTTTGAAAACCCTGACCCTTCACTGGGGCTCTGCCTGTCCTGGTTAATGCAGTATCAGATGTCCTAATGAGACAAGTGAGAGTAGACCATAAAAGCTTATCTTGTTTGTTGCTGTCTGCTTCACCCTTGTGAAATGATATTTATGAAGTTCCTGCAGGCAGATGATGCTTTGTTGGGTACAGTACAAAATGCATGAAGCCAATTTGTACCTTAACCTCTGGACATCCACAAACTGAACAAGACACTTGGAGAGATTGAGCAATTACTAAATGTCATGATAAACATTGTCTAGTTATTTCAAACCAACTCTGAAGTATTTGAAGCAGAATGTTTGGAATCAGAGTAAAATTATGTCTGTTTAATTCTCTTTTCAGTTTCACCTTCCAGCAGATAATTGGAAACCCTTGGCATTGAAGGATAGGGTTAACAGCTATAAAGAACAACTGCCACACCTACAATTCTGTAGGGAAGATTTATGCATTGAAGTTACTTTTCTGCATTTTGTCACCTGGACTGCCAAGTGTTGAGCTTAGTGGTGAAGACTAGATGTGGTGCTTTCCTAGAACCGGTCATGGAGGTAGACCTCCCCTAATCCTAGCAATGGGAGGCTGAACAACCAACCTCACTGTTTTGTTCCTCCACACTTCTATCTGTGAGTGGGACTGATCATGAGTTTCCCTCTAAAGCTCTTCTTCAGCATTTAATGTTTCAGAATAGCGGGGCACCTAGAAACGTGTCTGATGCGTAGGATATTCACATTTTATAGATTAGGGAACTTGAACTTATCTGAATTGACTTCATCGGTGTATGTAAGTCTTACACATGAGAGTCAAAACACATTTTAACATTGTTGAAGGCATTTTGCATATGGAATAGTTGTGGACATACTTTCAGGAAATATATTCTTGATCATTAAAAAGATTACGGTCTAATTTTTCTCATGAGTATGCACTTTCTTATTGGACAGCTCTGCTGGTTTTCACAAAGGTGTAGTGTAGTCATGCTGTGGAGGAGTTGCATAAACCCTGGTATTCCTCCATCCCATCCTGGAAGACCCCATCCCTGCCCCTGGCAATTGCTGATAGGTTTTGCTCTTTCCATAATGTTATAAAGTAGAATCAGACAGTGTGTGGTCTGTCAAGTATGTCTGATTTTATCTTAGTACATGTGAGATTCATCACGTGTCTAACAGTGGTTTTGTTCTTCTACGGTACCAAATAGCGTTCCATTGCATGAATTCACCTCTTGAAGGGCATTGGATTGTTGCTCATTTCTACTGAATACAAGTAAAACTTCTGGAAACTTTCATGTACAGTGGTTTTTATGAATGCAAGGTTTCATTTCATTTGATTAAACAAACATCCAGGAGTGCAGTTTCTAGGTCTTCTGGATCATTCCTGTCTCATGTAAGGAGCTGCCAAGCACTTTTCTAAAGTTTCTCCACTGTTTTTGCACTTATACCAGCAGCATATGCAAATAGCACAATGGTATAGTGTGGTTGTTTTTTTTTAACAATTCTAGTGGACATTAGTGGTATCTCATTTTTGGTTTAATTTATATTTCCCTGATGACTTAAGGTACTGAGCATCTTTCTGAATGCACAGTTGCCATCCTTATATCTTCTTGGAGAACTTTGTTTTCAAAACTTTCATCCTCCTTTGGAGAAGGGTGCAAAGAAGATGGTTTTCTTCTCTCAGAGTGTAGCTCTTTTGTGTTATCTAAGTGGTATGTTTCAAAGTATCTAAGCTTTTTGTTGTGGGTGTTTCCTTTTATAGATTGTGCAGTTTAGTACCACATCTAAGAAGTCTTTGCTTAACTCAAGGTCACAATATTGTTTCCTAAAGGTTTCCTTGTTCGACATTTTTCATTTAAAAACACTGTGGTATGTGAAGTTAATTTTTGTACAGTGTATGAGGCATGGAATGAAATTTATGTGATGATCATGTTGGGACACTGTATGTTTTGTTGCACAGTTACCATATATGTTCTAGGTAATATTTTTAAAGTGGGTTTCTGCCTATTTGCTTTGGAAAATAGCAGTAACAATTACTTATATAATAGATACTGTATTTTCCAGGGTCAGAGTATTACTTTTTTCTCAGAGTTTTAATGCCGTTCCTTGAACTATCCTTCATGAGTGAGGTTTAATTCATGGAAATAGAGTTCAGGCTACCATGTGGAATTACTTAAGAGTCACTAGAGAAGGTGGCAAAACATAGTTAGATTATTTAAAGTTCACGACTTTCTCTAACAGGATATAACAAAAGGGATAGAGTTTCTAGTTTTCACCAAATTGAACTTTAATTCTAGCTCAGTTCAGTACTAGCTGTGTGAGCAAGGACACAATAATTTGTGTCTGCATTTTCAAGTTCTTTGTTGAACACTGCTAACTCACCATAAGAGGGCTGTTAGAATTAAAGATAAACTATCGCAAGGGTCTCAGCACAGTGCACAGAAGTCAATAGGACCCATCATTACCATTACTCTATTGAGGATGTGTGTTTCGTAGGAGGACATGAATTTAGGAAGTAATATCACTAAAGGATAAAGTGATGTGTAACTGTACCAGAAAATACTTTTGGAATAGAACAAAGGTTTTAATTGTTGACTGTAGAAGCACTGTGGTACATTTCATGCAAGAAGCTGCCTCTAGGTAGGGCATGGTGTGCATTTTGTTAAGAGACTTAAAATGACACAGAGGCTTAGCGTACATTGTAGCTGCTTGTCCTGCAGATGATAAATGTGTTTCTGTTAGTGTTACTTTTATTATTATTATGGACAACACAGCTGTGTAACAAATTATGAATTTTTTTGGATTAGAGGTTTTTTTCTGTTTTCTTTGTGTTTGCCCATCTCCTCCTCATGAACTGATCTTTCTCCTCTTGACATTGCAGTTTCTTCCTAAGAATTATAGATTTTCATTAACTCTCACTAATCTGCATTTGGTCAGCTTTCGTTTTTCTTGGTTTGCAGGGTGCAGCGTTGAAATACTTGCCAACTATCGTCAATGATGTGAAGTTGGTGTTTGATCCCAAGGAGCTCAGGTAACTGTGCATGCAAGGTAGACGCTTGCCATTCATAGCCTCGTGGTGCAAGCAAATAGTTTGTGGGATGCTCTGGTTCTGTCTCTTGTCTGCATAGATCAGTGCCCTGACCATTCTAAGAAAGGGAAGGTAACGGAAGAATAGTACAGCTCCTATGTTTTGGGGCTTGTCTGTGTTTATTTATTTTTCAATTTTTTTAAAGTTTTATTTTGAGACAGGGTCTAGCTAAATCACCAAGTTGTGCTGGTATAGTATCTGACTATGTGGAAAATGAATGGCTATCACCAGCCACAGTGATTTCTTTAAAAGGCAGTTTAGAGCCCTGTGGACTATTACCAATAATATAAATTTGGCATTTTGTGTATGTTTGGGTTTGGATTTCAATGTATAGTTTTTGCAGTTTTAATTTGCAGCAGCTAAAAAATTTAATGTGGGAGCAGGGTATGGTAGTCCATGCCTGGAATCCCAGCACTCTGGGAGGCTGAGGAAGGAGGATTGGAATTTTGAGTCCAGCTTGTATAACTTAGTGACTTAACTAGACCCTGTCTCAAAGTAAAACATTTAAAAAAACCTGAAACAAACCCTAAAACACAGGAGCCGTACTATTCTTCTGTTACCTCCCCTTTCCTTTAACACATAAGCTTTGCACTTCATGTACAGATATACAGGAAAACATTTTTGGAAATTAATAAATACTTCATTTTAGTTATTGAATGTGGAAGAGCTACAGTGGGTTTAATACAAGAACACTCATAGGGTAAGAGTCTTCATTTCATTGTATGAGATTTCATTAGGGTTAAAGGAGAAAAAGTGCATAGAGGCTTAGCACACAGTGAAACACTTGGTCTGCAGGTGATAAATGTCAGTTCCTGTTAATACTACTTTTACTGTTAATGTGTCCAAAATGAGTGGCTGCAGGCCTCAAGAAGAAGGTTTGGAAGCTGGCCTCTGAAAGGAATTAATGAATACGTATATACGTACATGCAAACAACCCCCAAAAACATAGGAGGATGACATTCATTACGCTTTCGGGCCGAGGAGGGTGATGGAGAACCAAACCTTTTTATTCTCAGATGTGCCACTCTTGTCCTAAAGTGCCCCCACACTCAGTGTTGGATCTGTCGTCTCTGGCTATCACTACTTTTGGAGAAGTACTGTTGGGATCAAATGCGGGGAGCAGTCTTGTTAACTACAGACTAATCTAATAGCGCAGTTTTCATCTCCTTTTTGTTTTGGTTTTGGTTTGACACAATGAACCACACTCAAGGGTGACACTATTCATACCAGCTCGAGAAGCTCACCTGGACATTAGTAAAGTAATGTCGGACCCTGAATGTTTATTAAGCTGGACCAAAAGTGGGTTCTTCCTGTACTTGACGGCCACCCTAGGGTCACTCATATGGTCATATAAAAATGCATGTAAATTATAGAACATATTCTTAAAGAAGTAGAATTACTTGGCTTTACATTATCTTTAAAAATTTTTAATTGGTATTACACATTTACCCTTTGAAAGCCTAAACCAGCATTCTAAAACAATTTTTGGGGGGAGAAAGTTAGCTTTTGTTTGTTTATTTACTTATTTATTTGTTACTGGGGATCAAACTCAAGACCTCACACTTGCCAGGCAAGCATTTATACTGCTAAGGTAAGTCCCCAGCCCTAAACCAGCATTCTACAAGTGCATGTTGAAGTCTGTTTTTTCAGTCTTTGCCAGTACTAGGAATTAGTATTTCATGGAACCATGTCAATATGATTGATGGGACAGTATCTTACTATTTCACTGTTTTTTCAGTCTTTGCCGAAGTGTATTTCTTTAGCCACTAACAAGGGTGCTTCTGATATCCTTCAGAGGTCTGTTGGCCATTTGTAAAAGTAAAGTTTAAAAAAAGCTTAGTGAAATACTATTTTTGTACACAGTCACCTGTTCAGAGTTCTAGGTCATTGGTTTTTGATATGTTTATAAAGTTGTACAAGCATCTCCACAGCGTGCAGTTTTAGGGCACTTTTATAATCCCGGTTAGGTCTGTTGTGTTATTTCCAGACATTTCTCAACCCTGTCCCCCACTCTAGGCAGTCACTAATCTATTTCTTCTATTTACAGGTATGTTTTATATCCTATTTTCTGTCTACAGAGTTATGTAAACAGTATCCTATAATATGTGGCTTTAACTTAGTAGCATGTTTTGAAAAGTTCACCCATGTTAAAGAAAGTATTGGTGCTTCCTTCCCTTTTCTTAAGATGAGTGGTACAGATGAACTGCATGTTGTTTATCCATTCCTCAGTTGGTGGATATTAGGATTTCTACCTTTTCAGTACTAGGAATAATGCCACTGTGAGTCATATGCAAGTTTTGTTTGGATGCATTGTTTCAATTTTTAAATACCTAGAATCTAGGAATTAGAATTGCTGGTACACCTGGTAACGATTTTTTTTATTATCATTTGCATCATAGATATATGTTAGTAATTTTGGAGTAAAAAACAGCATTTTAAAACAAAATTTGGAGGCATGAAATTTTGTCAAGTATGGTATAAGGGGTGTTGTCTCACATGCCAGTGACATTTCATGACAATTTATTGACCTTATGTCTTAAGTATTGTCTTGGAATAGCATTAAATCATTTTGCTATATATGTCTGATTTATTTTTTACTTACATTTTTCCTAATAGCAAAATGTTTACTGAATTCATCCTAAATGTGCCTGTGGGTTTGCTGACCATTCAGAAGCTCTACTGCTTGATCGAAATTGTTCACAGTGACCTTTTCACACAGCATGGTGAGTGGAACCTCAAGAATTATTAAATTGTCACATTATCCATTGTCTAAAGATAGGGACTCTCTGAATTCTGTCCTTGCCATATGGAGTGGAGCTTGCACCTAATTAAAACAATTTCATTGCAAGACAGGGCAACTTAGCTTTATGAGAGAATAGTAATTGACACATAGCCTAGGTAATAGATCATTGAAAATGAAGGCAACAGCTCGTAGTTTATAATTTAGGTGCACACCAAAGCTCCTGTATAATCAGCAGACATTGTAGCCTTAACAATGTGTGATTGTCTATCTTGGGGAGGCAATCACTTGCATCCATTGAGATGATTGCAAAGAAAAAAAAATTCAAGTTTTCTTTAAATTCAGAAGTAATAGTTCTGTGCTATTCTGAACTCTGCTTTCTTTAGCAATGTTTTGTAAGACCCTGCTCAGAGTAATAAAAATTCTAATGATTCTTCAACTGCTTTATCCTGAGTTACATATTTTTTCATTATCTGCCCACCGTTTTGATTAATCCTTTTCTTTCTATTTGGCAGATTGAATTAATATTACACATATGTCATGCAGTTTTATTGAAAGTTTAAAACCATTGCATAATTCTACAAGCTTTCTCATTTATTTGAGGCAAAGATGGAGTCTCTTGAGTGGCATCCAGACTGACCGGTTCAGATTAACTTTGTTTGTTTGTGCCCAGACATCTCACTGCTCCAGTCATTTTCTTCAGTTCCATGCATGGTGATGTTAGTAGTTCTTCTTGGCTTGGAAAGACTGAGAACTCTTCACATCTGATCTAGTGCTTGGTACTTTCTTGGCTTCTGGATGTTTCTGAGCTTAGCCTTATTTCCTGATATAACTTTTTAAAACGCATTGTGCACTTGTTGCTAAGGCGTATGTTGAAAAAAATGCCAAGACCTCACATTTGGGTGGGAGTATTCTTCTGAAGAAAAACTATCCACCAAGATGTGGGTGGCTTTCTATAACCTCTCCCTGCAAACCTCTCTCTGTCTCATAAAAGAAAGTCAACTGTCCCCTGTTGTCTTGAACTTGAAGAATATGAATCTGCCTTCAACTGTTAATCCCAGCCATCCATATTTCAGGTTTTCAGTGGAGGGCTGGGTCCTGAACTGTCTGCTGTTCAGATCCCTTCCACCCAGGGACATCCTGAGACTTTAGGAAATCTGCTAAGAACGTGTTGTAGAGGAACACTGCTGCTGTCTTGCTTCCATCTAGATGACACAATCATACCTCAGTTGTCAAAAGTTATCTCATGCCAAATTCATTTTTGAACACCCAAAGGTTAGAGAACTGAATGTATTTTTCTCATAAGAAATAAAGGAAAACCAAATAATTGGTTCTGAGGCCCCCAAATCACTACTTACAAATTCATTTTTTGAGGATTTTAACAATTTTTGCAATGATTTCTTTAACTCTGTTGTGGTTCTCACGGTTTTCTCTTAGCTTTACTGCTGGCATCACTGACTTTCTTTGGGGCTATGATTACCATATTTACAATTTTGCATATAAAGTGAAAAAATGCACAATGATGAATGTTTTAACACACTAACGGAAGCACTGTGTGTTATCTGCGTGAGAGCAGTGCTTAGACTGAAGCCCACCCTTCTGTGTCTTTGGCTAAACGAACATGGGACTCATTCTCTGCCAGGACAGGTTTTTGAAGCTGGATTTTCAGTTGAACTATCCAGCAAAGTTATGAGCTCTGAGTGGGTTTTTTGGATCTTTGCTGTTTGAGTCATGGGAAGTTTAAGTTTGGAGCCATTCGACTTTATTTTAGAGTAAAGCATATAAAACCCTCCAGAAGCTTTATATCTAGGTTTTATTAGGTAGATCACTGAAGTTTGGGGTCTCAACCATCCATTTCCAAAGATACACACGTACAAACAAAACAAGCAGAGTAATATGAATCTTATCACCACCACTCCCATCATGGATGTCTTTAATTAAATTAGTTCTATTATGTTCCCTCTCCCCCAAAAAATATCAGGGAGAGATTTTTAAAGAATTGTGTAATTAATTATAGTAGAGTTTTGCAGTGGGAATGCATATGTCATAGTAAATTATGGTCATATTCAAAGAGGTTGACACAAGGGTAAGGTTTAAAGGCAAAAATGAGGAAAATTACATTGGATATTTGAAACAGTAATGCTTGGCCACAATGGTTAATAACGTAAATGGTGTCAGTTCAGTGTTGAGCAGACAATTGCCGTCCTTGTAGCTGTACTCTTCGTGTAAGTCTAAAGTGACATCTTTGCAAGCTTACGGTTTGGCGATCTTTTGTGACAGTTATGTCAGGAAATAGTATGAGCCCGTATTCTGCCACCTCCTCTCTATTTTTTATGATAGGCTTGATAAAAGTGGCATTTTTTTCATTCTGACAACTTTCATATTTCATTTATATTTTCCCCTTTTAATCAACATTATTCTTTGAAAACCTCATTGATCAACCATTCTATAGTTAGGGTCTGATTTTCTGTAGATGCTAGGATGAACTGATTTTGGTTGTAGTACTGGACCCACATTGAGGATGGAAGTGATTGGTGACCATAAGTCATTGTCAAAACCTTTTGTGACACAGTTGAGCCTCAGAGATGTAGAAAGAGTGAGTCTCACATGAAGTTTATCTGGAGAATACTTTTTTTTGAGACAGGCTCTCACTATGTAGTTTGTGTTAGTGTTGATTTGAGTGTTGGGATTATAGGCGTGTGCCACCATGTCCAGCTGGAGTCTCCTGTTAAATTCAGTTCTGTCTCTTCTGTGGGCAGTGAGTATTATCTCTAAGTTGAAGGCTAGGTGATTTTGTTATTAGTTGACCAGTTTTGGTACAGAACAGTTAGCAAGTTTAAAAAGAAAAATGTAGAGCTACCAAGAGCAAAACAAATCTTATTTGTATAATACTGTGAATCAAAAAACTTAAGGTTTTTCTTTTCATAGTTTCTGAACCAGAAAAATCTTTTACTTTTTACAGTTATACCAATTTTTACCAACTATAATCAAAGAAGGACCAGTTTGGTTATGAATTAAGTCTACTTTTTTTTTTAGAAAAATCATATTTATGTGTACTTGTGAGAATCTTCCATTTTTGTGACTCAGATTATAAATGCCTTGAAGAATCAAAACTGTGGACGAACTAGGTATAGTAGCACAATGCCTCTAATTTCAGCACTGGAGAAGGTGAAGAAGGAAAATTGTTTGCAAGTTCTAGGTCAGATACAAAGTTTATGGCCAGGCTGTACCTCTTAAGGATACCCCATTTCAACCCCCTCCCTGCAAAAGGACAAACAAATAAAAAACAAATACCCCAAATAAATAAAAGACAAAACAAAACTGTGACTGACCAAAAATACATAAGAATCATGATTTAATTTTGATGAAAGACTAGCAACCAAGGAGATGATTCAGTTATTTTATGGTTTACAGCTTTTCAAGATAATAATCATAAGTGGTAACATTACATTAGGATCATTTGACCAAATTTTACATAATCTTTATTACATTTACATCAGTAATATATATCAAACATTACTTTTTTTTTTTTTTTGGTACCGGGGATCGAACTCATGACCTCGCGCTTGCCAGGCAGGCACTTAAGCCACTGAGCTAAATCCCTGGCCCCAAACATTACTGTTAAAGAAATGATTTATTGAGCCAAAGTAATAAGCCAAATTTAACTAGTTATATAGTCATTTAAAATATTTTAAGACAAATAGTTTAAAAAACTATAAACCTTTTAGATTTTTTTCTAAGTGACCTAAAACTGAGTGAAGGCAGCAAAAAACACAAAAAATTATTTATTTATTTATTTATTTATTTATTTATTTATTGAGCAAAACAGAAAAAAGAGAAATAATACAGAATTTTTTAAAAAGTAAGAAATCAACACTAGTTAATATGTTGCATATTGCTGTCTTAGAAGTATTTCAGGTTGCAAGATCTAAGGCATGAAAAATGATCAAACAATCAGTGACAGCACTGTTCTTTTTGATGAACTAACAGAGAAGCAGTGGTATAGTGAGCTATCTGTCTCACATATGTATACATATAGTTATATGTGTATTCCTACATACATATAATCTTTTCCTTTCTTCTGTTTCTCCTTTCTCCTATCCCAGTTGTTCCTTCTTTTTGAGCTCTTTTGCTTTTATTATTACAATATCCATTGTACATTTTAGGTCTTATTACTCTTTGTTTTTTATTGTTATCATTTATTTTTTACACTAGGGAGACAGTATGATATTTACAAATGTAAGGCTGATTTATTTCACTTATGAGTATAGTTTCAAGTTGCCTCCATTTACCTACAAAATCTTCAAGATTATCTTTTTTATAGCTTAATAATATTTCATTGTATAACAATACATCTTTTTTAGCCATTCTGCAATTGATGGGCATTTTGATTGTTTCCAAGATTTAGCTATTATAAATTGTTCTGTAAACATGGTTGCATGTATATCGCTGTCACATGACCTTTTCAGTTTTCTGGAAAAATACCCCAAACGGGAAAAGCTGGAATGAATGGGACTTCCAATCCTCGTTTTTTGAGGAATCTCCATGCTGATTTCCACAGTGGCCGCACCAGTCTACACTCCCACTAGCAGTGGAGAAGTGTTTCATTTTCCCCACAGCCTTGCCAACAGTTTTGTCGACTGTTTTCTTGATAGCAGCCATTCTTTCTGGAGTGAGGTGGAATCTCTGTTGTTTTAATATGCCTTTCTCAAATGACCAGTGGTGGTGAACATTTCTTCATGTATTTGTCATTTGTATTTCTTCATCTGAGAAGTGTGCATGTTCATCTCAAAGGCGCATTTTTTAATTGGGTCTGAATTTGGGGGTCCCGATGTTTTTCAATTCTTTGTATGTTCTAGATGTAAGTCCTTTGAGGGACAGCTGGCTAAAACTCTTTCCCATTCTCTGCATTTTCTTTTCACTCTGTTGGTGATTTCTTTTGAAGCACAAAACTTTTTTAATAAAATGAGATCCCATGTGTTGATTCTTTTGAAGTGCTTCCCGTGCGGTTTGTGTTTTGTTCATGAACTCTTTGCCTATCCCTGTGTCTTCAAGATTACTACATAAATACCTTGTCTTCCAGTAGGTTTTCATCCCAATAAAACATAAACTCTATATTTCCTAGGCCAGTTTTGTAAACTTTAGCATTTTAAGATATGCTCATTAGTCTAAACATAGTCAATTAGATTCTGGTTTTGTGTGAGTGCATTAATGTTTAATTTTTAGAAAATTTTATAAGTAAGTTCTTAAAATTATTGCTGATATATTCATGCACAAATTTTCCTTTATAAGATTCAGTGACTTGTCTAGTTCTCTGCGGATTTTCTGAAATACTCATTTTGGGCAGGCTGTCCTTCCTTCTTTTCCTTTCTCCCTGCCTCTCTGCCTGCCTTTCTACTTTAGGGAAAAATTCTTATTTTATTATACATATTCAATTATTTTTGTTCAGAAAATTCTTTTTAAAACTTTTCTCACCAAAAATATTTACCTTCATACATAAAACTCATCTTTTCTGCCTTCTTTCCTTTCTTAAATTTCTTTTTAAATTTTATTAAAATTTTTTTTAAATTTTAAAGAGACTAGAGCAGAATAAAACCAAAACAAAGCAGTGTAAAAGATATAGGACATCAAAACATTACAAAATCAATGGCTTTTGATATTTTCAAAATACCTGCAGATAACTTCAGGTATAGTGAAAATCAAACAGAACAGAACAAAATAGAAACAGTAAAAACAAAACAATGAATACAATAAAGGACTTCAAAACAAGCCTACAATAAATCCAAAATTGCTACCATAATATGTCTTGCTATCTTTGAAATAGCTGCGCCTTCCATTTGATTTAACATAATGAAACAAAACAAAAGAGAATAAAACCCAACCCAACAAAACAATGGAAACAATATAGGACTTCCAAAACAAGACCATAGGGAATCAACAATGGCTATAACCCTCAGAAGGAGATCCCCCTAGATGTCACACTGCATGCTGCTGTCCTCTGAACCTCAGATCACTGGCCCTCGACCTACAGTGTTAATGAAACACCAGAGCACGACAAGCATACAGTTGCATATCACCTCAGTAGCGATCATCACAGCCTGTGTTTCTCTGGATAAGCTGGCCACTTATGGTGGGGGGTAGTGGGGTGGGGTTAGTACTTATTATTTGCCAGCCTGTGGGCCAGAAGGGGCTGAGGTCTGTCTGTTCCTTGTCTGCCGGCAGCACAGGTATGGTGTGGGTTCCCAGATGGGGTTTGCTTGCTGATGCAGCTTTGTTCTGTCTATGCCCAGTCCACGAATGGTGCTGACTTGTGGGGAGAAGCTGGGACCTGTCTATTCCTGGTCTGGCAGCAGCCCACACATGGCACTGGTTCCAGACAGGGTTTGCTTGCTGATGCGGCTCTGTTCTCTCTACCCCCGTCCATGAATCTCATTTCTTAAATTTGTATCTGAAAACATTTCATTAAGAAACTTCAAATTTAGATTAAAGTTTTTTCTCAATAAAAATATATTTGTCTTTTCACAGTTTTCTCATCAAAATACTCATTTTTTAAATTTTATTTGTATATAAAGTTATGTAAGTTAAATAGAAATTTTAATGCTGAGTAACTTTATATTTGATGGAGACCCAGGAATGAAGTAGTCCTGAATTGTGTTTCTCATCAGTAAATTAAGAAAACATATGTATTAAAAAGCCCAAACATATAATCTGTTAAAAACAGTTGAAAATACCAAGAGAAATTAAATTTATACTTAGAAATAATTGTCTCATTTATAGTTACCTAATGTATTTTTTTCCTTCGATTACTTGTGAAAACTTAGAAGATAAGCATACTCATCAGTGTTTTACACCATTTCTTTGTAAAGAAGAGCTCTAAATGTTAATTCCTCTACTTGATATACAGGAAGCAGTGGATGTTGCATGATAGTCTCACATGCATATTCTTAGGTCAAACTTAGGCCTTTATGACCTTAACCATCCAATAAAGACAAATGTAACCCTTTTTATCCTTGAAATCCAGACAAAAGTGAACTTATTTCAACAAGTTGGTGGCACAGAGTAACAGGGGAATGTAAATTTCTCGCTTTATAAAAAGTTTAATCCAAAATAAAATGAAACAAGATAAGGTCACCTATCATATGGGTAAACTTTTAAGGTTTTCATTTGTAGTTTTATTAATAATGTGGAACAAATTTTTAGGCAAAGCGGTTCCCATGGCAGCATGATTTTAAAAAGTTTCTCTTGTCCCCTGGTCCCCTACCTTTTCAATCTCAAATGAGTGTAGCAGTTCAGTCTTAGACATTTGCATTTTCGTTAGGATGGCCTGAAATAAACTTCTAGGCAAGTGTAAATCCAAAAGTGTTTTCATAATAGTAGCAGTCAACAAATTCAAAATAGGAAAGGGAAAGAAAATAATGAGCAAAAAAGCCTGTACTTCTTAACCTTGTAATTGTACTTTGAGAATTATCTCCTGATAAGAAATTCTTAAACCAGGCACACAAGTCAAACACCATAATGTATTGCCATGAACTCACTTATATTAGCACAGAAGCTAGGTGTGGTGGCACAGGCCTGTAATCCAAGGACTCAGGAGGCTGAGGAAGAAGGATCATTGCAAGTTCAAAACCAAGGTGGGCTACAAAGTGAACTCAAGGCCAGCCTCAGCTGCATAGTGACACCCTATCTCAAAAAGATAAAAAAGGCAAAGCAAAACAGGGAAAAGAGCTATTGTAAACAAGAGTCACATAGCCCCAGGAGTTCCCCCACCAGAGCTCTTTCTAGGAATTCTTAGGGCAGCTTACCTTGACCAGTTTGAATTAAATTCTGCCCAGTGTTATTACCCAAGGAAAGCAAAAATTATCTTCACCTCAGTTCATCATTCAAAGACCAAATGGCAAGTGCCTAAAGAGACCTTGTGTTATGGTTGATGTATTGTGTTAACTTGAGCAGTTTAGAAGTTTAAGAGACTAAGCAGGGATCCGAGGTTCTTTGTTTATAAATATCTTCATCCTGTGCAAGAAGAGGGCAAACAGATTTTGTGAGAGCTACCCCAACCCTGGAAGAGGGGTGGTGGTGGCCTGTGTACAGTACACGGGAGGACAAAAAGGTTGTTCTGCCCCCTTTTGCTCTGGCTGCTTTTGCTAGCTGCTGCCTTGAAGTGTTGCCCCAGTGCCATGCCTCCCTGCCTTGGACCCAGCTGATTGTGGACTGCCAACCGCTACAAGCAGTGAGCTAAATAAACCTTTCCTTCCTTTATTTTGGGTGTTGGGTATTTTGTCGCAGTGAGAGAAAATTAACCAAGACACCCTGCATGGGATACTTAACCAATCAATTCTCTAAAGCAGGTCTACCTTATTTCTTAAGGAATAGTTCAAAATACCCCAATGCAGTCAGCAGACAGCCAGTCTTATAAGTAGGGCTCAACAGGAATAAAGACTGACCAGGCCAGAGAAAGGCCTGCCATGGAAATGGAGAGTACAGAAGGGCCTGTTCCAATAGTTGTTGGTTTTCTTTGAAGGTTGGTGTTGTGTTCTTTCCTTTTGTGGTTGCCAGTCAGGAAACCAACCCAACAAAAAGTGAATACCAAAGGATTCTTCAAAGAATAGTTGATTTGGAAGTGGCAGATCCTTGCAGTGAGTGCATGTACCATAGTAAGTGATGAGCATATTCAAAGAGGTTGATACAAGGGGAAGTTTCTTAAGGCAAAATGAGC
The DNA here is from genome assembly GCA_004027295.1 of Dolichotis patagonum. Classification (NCBI taxonomy): domain Eukaryota; kingdom Metazoa; phylum Chordata; class Mammalia; order Rodentia; family Caviidae; genus Dolichotis; species Dolichotis patagonum. Next base: position 97,029 of record PVJX010000237.1, on the reverse strand, counting down.
AGGATTACATCAGATATTTTAAAAAATAATCATTGACCACAGTGAATAATAACAAAATGGCAACAGTCCAAGACTGAACAGAGAGCTGCTGTGTGGATGGATGTTCCTGTAGAAGTACTTTTGCTACAAACTTGCTGTGACATCTTCGCTTGCTTGTGCTTTTGGCAGAGTCTGTTGTGATTATTAACTGCAGCTATGGGTCTGAACGCTCCCAGCACAACTTTTTCTGCCTTCATTTTATTTATTTTTAGATTTATTGACTGATTGGTTTGGGTTGACACAGGCAATAATTATACTTTGATTCAGATGATTTCTCGGTTGTTTCTCATTCTTGATGAGTGTTCATTGTCAATTACTAAGAGTTGTCAATAAGTGGTCAGGGACTTTTGCTTGATATTATTGAGTGTTGTCCAGGACATTTTTATATATATTTATATATATCTTAAAATATCAGTTGCAAAAGTCTGTCCTGTGTGTCATTTGAGGAAGGACCTAAAACATAAAAAGTTCAATAAAAGTATTTAACATAGATGTTTTTTAAAGAGTGTATTTCAAGGTGATATTTTTCCTTCGTGGAAACATGCTGTTCCTATAGCTAGTGAAAAAACTTGAAAGGAACCTCACTACTTATTTTTTGGTGATGATTTCAGCCTAGGTATTTGGCCATTGTTTATCTTCCTTTTTACTGTGTCACATTTTTGTATCACTATTGTTTTGTGAGTCTTTATTCTTCTTCTCTGAAATCAGAAGCTGCCTCAAGTCCTGCTTTATGCTTATGCTGCACGTAAACAAATACTTAGCTCAGATTTATAAAGAGTTGCCAGGTAATAGAATATGTTTAAATTAATTCATTTATTGTTTTAAGTACAAAGTTAGGATTTTGATCTTAAATAGCAAGTTTTACCCAACATAGTAAATTAGATTGTATGAAATGTAGGAGTCCAAAATTATCATAGGCTAAGTGAGCTGAAATTAGACTGAAGCTTCACGTCTTACAAGCAGTCGCTAAATTTCTTAGTCAATAGCAGTTGTGTAAGTCATAATCAGCAACCCAAATGTGCTTCTGAACCCTCAGTGGCCCCCTGAATCCTTTCAATACCTTGGCCATTATGAAAGTTGTCCCCTTCACCAGCTTTGTGTTTTATGAATTTTTTTAGGTAAGGTTAGCATAGATAGCCAACTGCTGTCTTACCTTCTTGTCAGGCAGTATTTATCAGCCAAAATCTGGTGGTTGATCTGTTCTTACAAAGATGCTATTACTTTTGCAAACTATTCCATGCCAAATTTGGTATAAATATTTAAAACCAAACCATTTTCTGATGAGAAATGATGGCTGTGATTTTCATGCTTTGTCCTGTTCCTTGTTAATTTGTAAAAAATATAGTTGTCTTTGTCCTGTTTCCTGGCCCCAGTGGAATCAGATTAACTTTCCATGTATCTGATGTTTAGAAATTTAAAAGGAGAGTTAACTGTGTGTACTGCTGAACATGCTAACCCTCCTGAACCTGTTCTAGGGTGTGATCAGGATACATCGGTAAGCAGGTTGTCGGGGTTCATTTGTAGTTTCTCCGGTGTAGAAGTGGGGGTTCTAGGTCTGCTTCAGCATGCATATTGTCTCATTCACTAAAGAGGACCACTAGTTTTTTTGTTCCAAAATATTTCTCTCCATTGTTAACCAGGAGTAAAATCAACCTAATTATAGACAAGGAAAAAGACTTGTATTTGGAGTAATTAGGATTGCTATCTGAGAAAACATTTAATAAGTCTTGAAAATGTACCCTGAGTTTTATAGAATGGCAGCTGTATTTATAGATTTATACCCCAGGGAAGGTTGGAAATTACATCACTCATTAGGGATTGTGATAGATGCTGTCAAAAGTCATGCTGTCTTATAAGGAAGAAATTGGGTGTGTTCTTATTTTCTGGGTAGTTTGGAAGAAGGAGTCTGTTGTGTATGAGGTCAACAGAAGTTACGGAAAGTTACAAGAAGTTGAGGTTTGGCCGATTTCAGTGGTTAGCAAACTAAAGTTAGCTTGCATGGGGTGGGTCTGGTAGGGTGAATATCTGTAATCAGTTCAAGGATTCACCTGCACACTCTGTTTGAGACCATGTTTGATAATGATCTCGAATCTAATTTAAGTGCCTGGAATGAGTACTGCTCCATTCTGAATTTCTCCTTTGGCACTATGTCCCCTTGAAACCAGAGCCATTCATAGCTGCAGGAATCTCACTTTAATGGAAATGAGAAGTAGATATGTGTGCAAGAGGCTGGCAGTGATTTCTGACCCTGAATAGCTGCTCTGCAGAAAATCCTTCCCTTGCCAGATGTGGATTCTGGAAGCCAAGGATTACAGTGTCCTGGCTGTTTCCAGCCTCATCTTCACACTTGTCACTCTTTAAGGACATGGAAATGGGAGATGCGTCCAGTTGATTTTGTTGGACTTTAACAGGAGACACATCATTTGGCACAGAGGATTGTGTTGGGCCCCAACTTATGTGGAACTGGCTCAAAAAAGAGCTATGAGTGCTATCACTGCCTCTCTCTGTCCTCAGAAGAGTTCAGCCATCCTCTCCTGTTTTCACTTGCCCTCAAAGACTACATTAGATCTGCTCACTGCAGAGAGTGGATTTGCTTATTCATTCAAGTGCTAAAGTTTGCTGGAAATATCCTGACAGACCATCAGAAATAATGCTTAACCAGCTATCTGGACATCTTGACCCAGTCATGTAACATGTATAATTAAACATCACAATGCATTTTCTCTTGAGAAGCACTCTTAATTGTTCTTCCTGTGCTCCTCCTGCCACCTGTACACCACTGCCATGTGAAATCACTGTGCTTCCTTCCTCATGACCTACTTATCAGCTGTGCCCTGTCCCTATAGAATTTCTTGATTTTGCTGTGTTACCAGGACCAATAGCTATCCAAGGACTCCTGTTCTCCCTTAGTGCGTATATGTTAAAGGAAAGAGACAGACATGGACATTCCAATCCCAGATGGCAAGCAAAAGATGACACATGACAAACACATGTGTGTCTAATCCATTTGCTCTAAGGGAGGTGAAGTTTTGGGCTCAGTTTTGGCCATAGTTACTTTTGGATCTGGATGACTTGATCATGAGAGAGAAGGAGCAGTGCCTGTGAGGGGGAGATTGGAGAGAAGGGAGAAGAGAATTCTAGAGAGGCTAAAATGGAGAGTCATCTATGAGAAGCCTTAAGAAATCTGGATGGTCTTCACATACTGATTTATCTAGGGGTGTGAAACTGTGATTGAGGTGGGGGTGAGGAGGGATCAGTTTACTCTGTCTCTGCATTCAAGAGATCTTTTTGTCAAAATTTCAGAAAACTTCTCAGACACAGAAAAGTGGAGAGAAGGCTGAAATGTACCCTTCTATGCACATTGCCCAATTTCAACAATTATGAATTTATGTCTTTATGCACTTCCCCCATATTTTTAAAGCAAAGCTTAGCCTTCAAAGCATTTTATTAGGGTTGTAATATTCAGGGAAGACATTGTTCCTGAGTCAGAGAAAATGCACTGGGTCTGGTCTCCATGCTGGTGTCCTGCAATCCCCTTGGACCTCCCATTCCTGCTCTTGTGCTAAGGGGAAGGGCCTTTGACTCATTAGCATGCTGTGCGGGAAAACCAATGAATGGGCAGTAATGGCTTCTGAGCCTGCTCTTGCAATGTGACTTGACTGCTTGAAAGCTGGCTAAATAGATTATGTGCTGCAGAAAAAGATGACTCTTGCATATAATCTGTGGTGTGGAGTGAGCAGACTTCTAAAGCAAGATACAAAGAGAAAGAAAAGTTGACCCTTCATAATTTGTGCATTTGTTGCTTTTTTTCCCCATGTGATTATGTTGTTGCCCACATATCTGACAAAAGCTGTGAAAATTAAAGCTTAAATCCTTCTATAGAAATGAAAAGTTTCAATGTAATTAAATTAAGCATAGGAACACTGAGGTTTAGGATTTATGCCCATAAAATGTTTTACATTAATCTTAACAAAGTTGGGTTAGAATGAATCAGCGTAAACTAGTATTAACTTTTAAGTTAGTTTATCACATTGGCTATACTTGCAAGAAGGCTTTGAATAAAGGTGATTGGCCTGGTGGAACCTGTACTCTTATTTCCATGGCCTCTTTTCCTGCACTGCTGTAAAACTGAGACCTTTGGGAGGTTTAGTTCAATTAACACTGAATCAGTTCTTTGTTTTTTAAGATGTAATCTTTCCATATTGTCATGTTGACAGTGACTTGAGCAACTAACAGGTTTTATTTCAGAGCTTATTTTCTACTTTTTATTTTGTCTTTTATTTGTTTTTGTGGAAGAGTATATGACTTAATAAGTGAAAGTTTGCAGGTTACAGAATAAAGAATAAAGAATAAAGTTTAAAGGTTTAAAGAATAAAGTTCAATCCAATAGTAGTAGAATATTCCTGATGGATTATTTTTGTAAGTTTGCCATTCCTTGGTAGCCCTTTGGCTTGTTTGTTCATTTTTTTCGTCGCTCTCATTTTTCCTGGTGGTTGGAACTTCGTGGTGAGCAGGAATGAGAAATGTGCTCTTCCCTCAAATCCTGGAATTTTCACTGTGACGAATAGGCTCCTTTTGGACATTGTTCATCAGTTAGCCTTTTGCAGTTTCCATTCATGTTTCATTTTTGAGCAATGCAGAACTTAAAAATGTAGGCTACAGAGTTTAAATTCTTTCATTTTACTTTTTAAGGTGAATGATTCTTGTTAGCCAGCAGTCAAATTCTCCATGTTAATGGTGAGAACATTAGTTACAGCATCTTTACGAAGTCTGAGGGCATAGTCTCAGATACCTACTGGGATTTGCTCTTAAGTCGTATTCCTTTTTCTGTAGTGATTAGGTCTGTAAGAGGAAATTTATGTCTCTAAAAATTGTCCTGTTCATCAGTTTCTTTTATTTTAAGTCATAGACAAGAAAAGCTGAATACTTAATGCAGACTTATAATAAAATATAGCTTATAATCTGTCTGACTGACCAGTATCCAGCTGTATTTTTGTAAACAATATAATGTCTCTTGAGCTTACCCACTGTGGAGAATAGATCTTAAGCTCAGAGGTACTTTAAAGTAGTTTTGTTAACTTGATGGATGTTGTACATAGAGAAAAATTGGGGTTGGGGCTAATTTTGCAACAGTCACTTAATGTACCACTCATATAGCACTCTGGAATACTTTAATTAGATAGCTGTGCTGATGACTTCTAATGAATGCTGCCAGCTGTGATCCCAGAAGAGTGACTCTTTTCAATACTAGTGGAATATAAACATCATTTTCTCTTCTGTTTTTTTTCATGCCTTCAGAAAACTTTTATACTTCATCTGTGATATGGTACCTTTTCATCTCATTCTGTTTATCACCGTATATTACAATCTTCTTTTATTATCTATGTTTTTGAAAAGACCATTTGTTTAAACAGTGTGCTATCTTAGAAATGCCTTATTGGATCTAGCAGAGTCCACCGAATTTAAGTTTTTTAAAACTCAAGTTTAGTTGCAATCCTGTCATAATTTATCGATCACCTACTAGGTACTCAGGATTATTATTTTTTTATTTTAGAAAGAAAAAATAAAAACAATGATACAGAATTTAAAAACAAGATAATAGGAGATTAAAAATAGTTAATATGTTGTGTATTGTTTTCTTCAAAGTAGTTGCTCAGATTATAAGATACAGACATGAAAAATGGATCAGACAGTGTAAGTACAAACCATTCTTTTTGGTGAACTAATAAAGATTGGTATTATAATTATCTATCTTTATATATAGCTCAGGACTATTGGTTAGTAAAATTGATTCCTCTGAGAGTTTTCAGCATCATCAACTTAAAAATGTGGAATTGGAAGTGTAATTGTTTTTCAGGTTACAGAGAACATCAGAGTTAGGCAAGAAGCCTGATCTGTGGGCACACTAGAGTACAGGGAGCTGTCCACTACCTTGGTGCTGATTAAGGGGTTGGCTCATTACAGAAATACGTCATCCACTGTGTTCTTAAACTGTGTCATACCCACTGCATGATTAATGTATTTTGAGAACTGAGTTAATTTAAAAAGCTATATGAAATAAGATAGAATACACATAAATGGATAAACACATGCATAAATTAAACATAAATCATATAGTGAGTGTCATGTTCATATGCTCATGGAGTTTTAACAATTTTTTCTTTCTGTGTGGGGATGCTAATATGTGAGCGGATTTGCACCTTTTGCAATTCCTGTCTAGTGTAAACTTCATCATTCTCTTTGGATCCTCTGTTTTTGGCTAGTGAATGAATGGCTCCTGTACCCATTGCTTGATTTTGAGTACAGGATGCACTGTGTAAGATTACCTAGACTGTGCCATACTTATTCCTGTACACACTTGGCATTAGGACAACAAGGTTTGCAGCCTTCTACTCCATCCTTCCGCTTAGTCTTTAGAGCTTAGCTATGTACCTGTGTGGGGTTATTGCTTGGGACAGTGGGAGAAGCCCCAGGTCCGCTTGAGTCTTCAGTGTTTTGTTTCATAACCCCATTCTTTTGCTTCTTCATAAACCTCTCCCCGAAGGCACATCGATAAGGTGGACCAGGTCACATTTTTAAACAAACAGTTCTCATTGTTAGGGCAGCCAGGGTGTATATGATAGTGACCACTATTTATTTATTTATTTATTTATTTATTTATTTATTTTGTACCAAGGATCAAACTCACGACCTTGCACTTCCCAGGTGGGCGCTTGTGCTGCTAAGCTAAACCCCCGGCCTGACCACGATCTTTGTTCTTGGTTACTACCATTCTCCTGGTTAAAAGAGTGCATACCTGATGTATAGCCCTGTATATTCTCTATTTGTTTTTCCATCTTCCATCTGATGAGATTCTCTTTGTGGCATGGGAGACTTGTAGAATTTCTTCTGACCTTACCCAGCCACCTCTTTGGTCCTTGTCCAACCACTTAAACAATAAATTTCCTAGCCTGACGAATGTTTGGCACATTTGTTCCCTGGTATTTTACTTAAGTCTGTTTATTTTATTATTGATGAGTTGATTGAATCTCGAGCTTCATGAATGCCAGGAATGCACAGATCACTGTGCCATATCTTTAGCTCTTTTTGTTTTGAGACAGGATCTCACTATGTTGCCCAGGCTAGCCTTAAACTTGTGATTCTCCCAGCTCAGCCTCCTTAGTAATTGGGATTACAGACATGCAACACTGCACCTTGCTCTCCCCCACCCCCACTACTTAAAAATAGGATTCTTCTATGATGTTCCTTTGTTGGTTCTTCCTTTACTTATCCTGACACATTATTTGTTACTGCATTTCAAATGGGAATTTGACCCCTGTTATTATAGTTTTCCAAACCAAAGAGTAGAGAAGACTTGTTGTCCCACAGCTGTCCTTCTGAAAGGTGGCTGCTATTTTGCAAGGCCTGGTGGCAGCGTTCAGAAGACCTATCTTTGGGAAACTGTTTCTCCATTGTTCCATAGTCTACATGTTGCTGTGCCCGTCTTTCCAGCTTTCATTATCTTTTCTGCTTTCTCTGTCAGCCTCTCAATTACAATTCTGTGACATTGGGGTACCTGAAGGCTAAATTGCAGATTGCCACATTTCTGATCTGTTCAGCATGTGGCTGAGTGGCTCTGTTCTGATCAGAATACTTTAAAAGGTGTTACCTGGCTGGCAGGAGTAGAAATGCTGTGCAGAGCATTTGTGTTTATAATTTTACAGACTAGGAAACTAACATTCAGAAAGGAAAAGTGATGTACTAAGAATGACTTGATATTTATTTTTTCTCAGCACTATTAACTTTCATGGCTTATTACATTAAAATGATTCTTGGGAAAATTACTTTACATTTGACATTTAAATGTGCCTGAATAATATAACTTTACATACATGTGCACTTGCATGCATCATTTCCCCAAGGGCAGTGGCTTAGGAATCAGGTGTCTAATTTTGGCTCAGCTTCTGCTTAGCAATGCATTCTCTGAATGTGTTTTTCCTCCTGCTCCCAATTCCTACATCTGGACAATATGCAGATAAGTAGATAGTTTCTGCGACCCCTTCTAGTGCTGGCACTGTCTTTTGCATTTATGCTGCTTAAGAACTTACATGGAGTGAAAAAAATCACTTGAACATATTGAAACATGGGTATGAGATTCATAGATGGTTGAAAAATAAGATGATTGTCCATAAAAGATGAATAGCAAGCATTCCCCATTTATATGGCTCTTACTGTTTAATTCTCATTAAAAGTGTTATTCTGGCTCTCAGTTCTGTGCAACACATACTAGGTTATTAAATGCACTTTATGGATCATTTGTTTAATGTGACTAAACTAAAAATTAAGAAGCGCATTACTCAGTGTTCATAAAAATGAATGTTTTAAATGGACAAATTCATTCCATTTTTGTATTTTACTTTAATGTAGAATTGTAATGGGCTTACAGACAGATATTCTGCTTGGACATTTATAAGCCGATGATGCCTGTTGAATACCTTTTATGAAGATTAATATTTTTTACTCTGTTCCCATTACCAGACCATCAATCATCCTTATTTTGGCCCTTACAGCTGAGGATGAGCAGATGTCGAATGATTGGCGTCTGTAATCATTGTAGATCACACTGGGGAAGGAGGGCATAAAAGGTGGCTGAAGTGATACCCACAGCCGATTTGCATGGAGTCTACTGAACTGCCTGCTCCTTTTCTGGCTGCTTTGGCTGGGTGGCCTCAGTTGCTTTCTGTGCGTGGCAAAGAAAGCAAGTAAAACTGCTAATTTTGGCTTTTGTTGCCCCTGTGGCTTGAGTTGGTGCTAACAGATATTAAGAAGTCCTGAAGCCACATACATGTAATAGTGTAGCTGCTAGGGGAAGACTGTGGCTTTAACTTGAAGGGACCAGTTCATTACAGTGCAAAATCACACACATTTGGGTTGTCAGCATGTTTCTTTGCATATTTAGAATGTACTCTCCAAGGCAAACAGTGTGAACCATGAGTGTATTTTAAAATATTCTAGATGCCACATTAAAGAACATATAAAGCAATTGGTGAAATTCGTTTTGGTAGTAAGTCTTATCTAAAATATAATGGGAATTAAAAAATTTAGTAAAATGGCATGCTTTATACTCCATTTTTACATCAAACCTTCGAAATCATTGTGTATTGTACACTTACAGAACATCTCAGTTTGGATGCTATATTTTCCTCAGAAACTTGATCTTATTCTTTCATAATATTACCATTGAAAAATTAGATCCACATACTCAAGTTGTTTAGCTGTTTTCAATAATTCAAGTCAACTGTGGTGTTTTTTTGTTTGTTTGCTTTTACATTTGGGTTTAAAGTATATTAATAAATAAAACAAAATTTTATTCTTCAGTGATACCAGCTAAATTTCAAGTGCTCAGTGACTACCATATTGGATAGCACAGTTGTGAAGGATTAATTTTCCTTAGGGCACATTTACTCAAAAGGATAGGTTTTTATACACTACTATTTTTATTGATTTTAACAACTGCCATTGATTGTGTGCTGTTTGCTAAATGCACACCTGGTATCATTTAGTTCTCAGAATAATCCTGAGAGATTTATAGCAGTCCCACTTTGCAGGTAAGAAAATTGAGACCTACTGAGTTTAACTAAATTGCTTAAGATTTATGGCGAGCAGTGAGTAGGCATTTCATTATTTTTGATACATATGAATGAATGAATCTGATCATTGGCTTTTTATGGTTTGAGTCAGTTTACTAGCCTTCTGGCTAGTTTCATAGTTTTCAAAAAGTTATGTGTTAGTGGTTTATTTAAGAATATGTTTTCCTTTAAAACGTGAAGTCTTTTTTTTTTTTAATTGGCCATCTGGTTTGGATCTAATGAGTATCAGTGCAAATCCTTATGTCGAATTTACATTTTGTGTGTGGAAAGGGTATTCGGCGTGTCATGTTGGGACCTCCATAATGTGACAGGAGGTTCCTTTCTCATATGCAGTACTTTGCTGAAGGGATATTGGGTGTGGGCTGTGCTGATGTGTTGTACTTTTCTCAATGGTCTTAATGTTGCATCTTGTTGTAAGAAAAAATTTGAGGGTCTTACTGTTATTCAAACCTGGGTCCTACTACTTCTTAAAAAAACTGAGTCTGAAGACTGTAGTACAGGATAAGAGAAATGCTTTTAAAAATGGTTTTTTTTGTGATATGTGTGTTACCTCCTGTTGTCCGGGCTGGAAACTGAGTGGATACTATGTGAGTTAGAGTCACCCACACACAGTAGGTGTGTGTATGTATGTGTGTGTGCGTGTGCACATGTCTGGCTGTGTCTGAGTCTAATTTCAGTTGAAAACCCTGACTTTGAATAACGCCATCATTTGTGTATTTAATAGTTGCTATTTATCAAGGGCTGAGCACCAGAACTGCTTTCTTACACAGGCTTTAATATGACATCGTAAGCATGTAATTGCAAATTAAACAACCAAATCAGTGCACATATGCACACATGCCTCTGTGTGTACCTGTTTGCTATCATCTAGATTGGCTTGGAATCCTTTTAGTAAAACTGGATTCCCAGAAATGTGGGCAAGGCCTGTTAATGATACATTGTACTTCAATTGTCTTTCAAGAATAGAACTCTGCTGCTCCAGACTGTGGGGCTCTTCTCACTATTTAACAGGTGTGAATCACCTTGGTTCACAGATAAAAAACAAATGTGAACTAAAGTAAAGACCTACCAACTATCCTCAAAGGAAGAGGAATCTCTTCTCCATATTGCGTATATGAACGAACACACACACACACACACACACACACACACACAATGTCAGATGTTGGTTTTATGCTAGAATTATTTTCTGCCATCACAAGAAATTATACTGCAATGAAGAAAACAGACAACTAAAACGGTGAGTGTTTAAAGTGGCCAGGACCTTGGCCTTTGAGACCTGTTGTACCTAGATGTGTAGCAGGGTTATGTTTTTTGAAGACCTGCTTGAGATCCCTGGCATGGGCAATGTGACATCTGACCTTGAAGGAAATCTACTGTCTGGCTGCTCAGTCTTGGTAGTCCTGTCTTGTCTTGTCCTGTCTTGTCCTATGGTCATCTCTACAAGTCTGTATTGTCGGAGATTTCTGATGCTATTGTTGCTGTGGCAGGGGGATCTTTCATAGTGGCGTGTTAGGTTGCTTTCTGCAACCTCATCCATCAAGTTTCATCTCATTTTATCGTCTCAACCTACACCTGTCCTCATTTCCTGCCATTGATGGATGGGTAATGAAGGGTGAGATGCAGTTGGGTACTAGTCCATCAAAAAGATTATAACAAATACCTTTTTACTTATTTATTTATTTTTTACTTAGGGGCTTAGTGAATAGAATGCCTTTAAAAGTAGCAAATTGGCAGTGATAGTGCCAAAGATAGTTTTTTTTTCTTTTTTTGTTTTTTAATCAAGAGAAGCTAGATAACAGTCAAAGTGAACATAGTCCTTGGTGCTGAGTGGGTGTTGGGTGGCCAGTAGCATTTCCTTGCAAACTATGAGCATGTAGATATCACCTCCTTCACCATGGAGTAATTCTGACAAAATGAGGCCAAAACACACCCCATTAACTCTGAGAACAGTACAGTCCACAACTAGCTGTCCAGCATGACAAAGAAGTGGTGCTGTAATGAACAAATGTAGGCCAGGACGTCTGGGTATCACAGCCTGAAGAGCCAGTTCCCCTTTTCAGAATCATTCATGAACATACCCTTCCTTCCAACCTTCACTGGACAGGCCTTGTATTCTTTTTAGGTCCCTGCTAAGCTGGCTTCAAAACACAATGTTGATAAGCTTATGTCATTGGTGTTTCTTAGTCACATTGTCAGTGATTATTATCCCCTGCGAGCTCTTAGTGAAACTAACTTCTGAGATGCATTGGAAACTGAAGTGTTCTCTAGAATGGTGGCAGTGATAGGGATAGAGATGGCTTATGGTTTGCCATATGTTGAGGGTGAGATATAGAGGCCATGTATTTCCAGAAGGGACAGATTACTCATCTGGAGAGTCTGAATGGGGACCATATGGAAGGAGATGGCAGGGCTGGGCTTGGATATGGTTTGTCAAGTAATCTTTTTAGTCCACTGAGCCAGCACAGCTGGAGGGAGAGGAGGAGTTGGAGTGCTGCCCTGCACTGGATGCTGTATGTGGTTAAGGGCAGTAGATCTAGTTACTGAAGGTTGATGTAGCTTGTGGATATTGGAGTTTCACAGGAAGAACATTGGGGTTTGATATATTTGTGGAAATATATCAGCGTGTTAGTATTTTCTAGCTAGGGTTAGTCCCATGACTTTACTTTGCAGTGCGGTTTCCCTTGGTTTGGCCTTGTCTCTGGGTGATTCTCACTCTGCTGCAATCTCCTGTAGGGTTAGCACATTTCAGCCTTTTGAATCACCTCACCGAGGGCTTCAGTGTTTTCATGGGTTTCACAGTGATGGTTGGGTGAGAAGTTTAGTGAATTGGTTTACGACCTCCCTGACATGAAAATTTCAGGCACAAAGGGGCCCTCCTGGTCCTTCAGGTAGCCTCACCTTTGTGCTTCATGTTCGTGACCTCCTGCAGGATTCCATACATCACTAGCAAGGCTGGCCTGACCTCTTCCCAGAAGAGGTGCGGCAGTTAGCATCTTGTGTTTTACTTGTATCCAAGGATTATTGTAATTGTGAAGTCAACAAGTAAACCCATATATTCACATACTCTTTGGGCAAAATTCCTTCTGGAAATAAATAAATCCAAGGGAAATTTGAAAAAACTTTGGCATGATCTACCTACATGCAGCCCACTGGGAAACTGCATAGCAGAAGGGCTTTTGTTGTGTATGAATTTTTTTCCTTGCCTGTGCTTTTTTCTCTGTCAAGTCTTTCATTACTGTGTTGTCCTTGGGAAAGTTCTGAGTATCCTTCTGAATCCTTACAGGAGCCATTCCAATGTTCCTTGCTTTTTTCTTACATAAAAATTTCAGGAAACATTAATGCAAACATTGCTTTTCTATATCATTAATGCTGTAAGTTCTGAAATGTACAACCCTAAAACCCAGCTTCAACTATTTAATGTTGCAGAGTACTGCTGCCTCTGTCCTGCTTTGCATCTTTGAGGACATAGTCATGGCCATGCTAATGTTAAAATTAAAACTGGTATTGGAATCAGGCCATGTTGGAGAGTGGCTGATGCTAGAGTTATATTGGATTTCCCATTTGTAAGAAACAATTAGGGGTTTCCTTTCATCTTTAGTCTTACTTGTATCTGTCTCTCTTTGCTGTTTTATGTTATGAAATCTCATTCTGTTTCTATTTAAAGAAAGGAAAACCCAAGCCTTAGTTGACTTGGTCCTTGGCCTCTGGTGTTCCTTCATTTTATACACGCGCTGGTGTTAACCAGGGTGGTGTGCCTGCATCTGAAATTGCCGCTTCCTCGCCCTCTTTAGCCTAGTGTACAAGCTTGCTTGGAAAGGGCTTTCTGTGTATTTGTCACATCCCAGAGCTGCACAATTTTTGTCTAGAGAAACAGACCATGTCTTGGTTTTCCTAGGAACAGACTAAAAAATCTGCCATTAGAATAACTTTTGGTACGAGAAGTACTTCTTTTAATATAACAAATCAGTGAATTTATAATAGAAAATAAAGACATAATATCTGTACATATACTTGTATTTATATATACTCCACATTATGTATGTAGATGTGTATTCATGTGTTATATATGTTTATGAATTATTGCATTCTGTATTTGCGTGGAGGCATATATATATACATACACATACATACATACATATACACACACACACATGACTGTGAATGTTTGTATAAATTATTGTCATAGCAATAGAAATGATGTAGTCATATAATCGGCCCTCTGCAGTTGTCAGTTTCCATGTTGGAGAATGTGAATGTAAAATGCTTGGAGAAAAGCACACAAACTTCTTAAAATTACGCACTGTGCATTGGTGACTGTCCCACTGACTGGCAACCCTTTGTCCCATAGACTGCAGAGAGATCTTGCTTCCCATGATGACTGAGCAACTCAAGTACCATCTGGAAAGACAAGAGGACCTGGAGGCCTGCTGCCAGCTGCTCAGCAATATCCTGGAGGTGCTTTATAGGAAGGACGTGGTGAGTGATGGGATACTTGGCCTACTGCCTTCTAGGACTGCTCAGGCTGCTACATTCTGTCGTTTGCCTAAGCCCCAGCCACATGCCACGTGCCACAATGTTATAAAGGATTTATTTAAACAGTATTGGTGGATGTCTGTAATCCTGGTGCCCTGGGAGGCTGAGGCAGAAGGAACACTATTTCAAACCAAGCCTGGGCAACTTAGTGCAACCTTGTTTCCAAAAAACAAAAAGGCTAGGAATGTAACTCATTGTGAATATCCTGGGTTCAATCCTTAGTATAAAAAAAGACAATAATACTGAATAATACTGAATTCAATAATACTGAATTTTCAGGTTTAGTGTCTTCCTTTCACTCATTAAGGGTAGAGTTGTACAGTATAATGGAGATCCCTCTCCACAGGCCTCATCATCGTCTAGAGGGGTCCACATCTGTAATCACAGGGAAAAGTTATTGGGATTCCAATAAATAATTCCAGTCTAACACTTCTAGTACAACCCACAGCAAGAATAAAGAGATAAACATGTATCTGCAGTGGTGGGGAGCCAGGGGGATCCTAAGTTCAATTAGAACAGTAGCTAACCAGAGCAAAGGCCTCAAGCCAGGGCCAAACCCAGGTTTTATTAATCTGTGAGACAGTTGTGGCTCTAGTATGAGTGACTGTGAGAAAGGCAGGAAGTACATGAATACTGTGAGCTGGGCTAGTTAGGAGGCGAGATAGCACCTCTGCAGTATGCAGAGAGATGTATGCAGCAAGAGGCATGCATAATACATGTTGAGGACATGTCTTATGTTTTGGGGTTGGCACTTCAGCTTCGATGTATAGTCTTCAAGCCCTGAGACCTCTTTCTCAGGCTCAATTCTGGCTGACAATGGAGTTCATTCAGCTTAACTCATGCAAACTAGTTGAACGCTGTAGGAGGGACATCATTGATCATGGGGTTGCTTTAAAGACTACACATCAGCACCTGGCTAGACCCATTTGCATTGCTTAAAGCCACTTTGGGGGATAAGGAAATATCCTAGCCAACTCTTCATATCAATACAAGAGTCAGGGCCAGATATAGCCAAAATGGAGACACATGCTCTTCATTCCAGGAGAGCCATACTGGTGGTCCTCCAGGACCTTAAGTTATCTTTGTTTGTATATCATGATTATTAACAGTATTTACCCTTCTGCGTTGAAATCAGTTTCTTCTGGCTATCTCTTCTCAGTAAAATGCTTCAGAAGGCCTACATTTTAATTCTTAAGGTTAGATAAAAGGATTTGATGCTAAAACTTGGCTAATTACCTCTATTGTTTCTTACAAGTCTTATTTTTTATTAAAGTAATATAGACACAAAGCTTCCTCCCTCCCTTCCTCCTTCCCTTCTTTCCTTTCTTTCTTTTGAACTGATGGTTCTTCTGGGAGTTTTAAAAAGAAGGAAGGAAGAGGCCCCAAGTGCTTTTTTAAGCTCTAGAATTTTTTTCCCATTTCGAAATTGTTGTGCTTGTTCCTTTGTCTCCTCTTTTGTGATCAGAAGTTGGTGTAAGCACATATAAAGTCTCAGCCTCTGCCTCCTGTCCCCAGCACAGCATATGTGTTTATACACTTGTATGCACACATGTGTGATGCCATTGGTTTCCCCTGTGTGTCTGGAAAGGTGGTAACTGAACTCTGCCTATCTTTATGCCTGGCCCTGGTGGATTTTAAGTAGAGAGGACATGTTCTGAGCGCCCTCATTCCTGACCTGGATATCTTTCTGCTCAACACTAAGGGACCTGCCTTGTCTCCAGCATTGGCTTATTCTCTCCAAGCCTTTTTAGTGCTTTTGATGAAAGAGATCAGATTCAGTCTATGTATGCTGATGGGGGTGACTTCTGCTTTTCAAAACACCACCTTTTTGGAAAGGTTTTGGAAGCTTCACCCAAGGCCAGCCTGTGGGTTCCAATTCCAGGTGCTTCACTTACCTTATTGGAGAAAAGATGAGGTAAAAAGCTATAGGCCAAATCTCTGGGAGGAAGTTAGAATTGTAGGCAAGGGCCCTAGCATACCTCTAGTCAGGTCCACAATTTGTGGAGATGAATCCAGTATCCCACTAAATAGGAGTGCTGTTTTATGGCTAAAAAATTATATGGCAATGTGAATTTGAGGTAGTTTACTAAACGATATTTGAGCATTGTGCTATATATGACTTAGTGAGTCTTGACACGCAGAGCAGTGTGGAGTTACTTCTCTGTTCACGTCCCTCTTACCAATGACCAAGAATCTTTAGAAAACTAAATTGGTGGTTCATAAATATTATATTGTTTAACTGGATTTGATTTTCATTTTAAGGTTTACTTAAATTATGATGATGATATAACAGATTATCATAATGTACTGTAATTAATAAAATGCCCTGTGTTTTCCCGGTGAAGGCTTTTGCTTTTGACAAGTACCATTTTTCTTCTCATTAAGGGTTATAATTGATTTACTGTTTACAGGGTAAGTGGACCCAGTGACTACCATCGCGCTTACGTGTCAGCGATTGTCTTTGGTGTTGGTTTTCATTGCTGTGTCTTCCTCCAGGGGCCGACGCAGAGGCACGTTCAGATCATCATGGAGAAGCTGCTTCGTACAGTGAACCGAACTGTCATTTCCATGGGGCGGGATTCGGAACTCATCGTAAGTGCTCAGTGGCATACGCTTGGGTGCTTAACTGTGGCTGAGAGCATCTTCCTAGGAATGACATATATTCCCCAGCCTCAAATTCCATCTGGTTCTTATCCAACTGCCATTGGAAAATGAGCTTATTTTCTGAAAATATAGTGAGCTAGTCACAAGACAATCTAAGCATAGAAAATATTCTTATTTTCCGTGATTCTGGAAGCCAGTATCAAAGTTGGAGGGTAAGTAAACATTCAGTACTAGATCTCTTATTACTTGACTTCTGGGGAAAAAAATTCATTTTCTTCTAAGTTCTCATTTCTACTGGCAGTTTCTTTCTTTATGTTTACATTTAAGGTGCTATTAATAAAATTTTATGAAAGACCTTAAAAAGTAATTGAGGAATTCCAATGTGGCTATTTTATTGTCTATTTGAATGTGTCAAGGGTGTTTCTCTAATGGATAGTAGTTAAAACTGGAAAACTATTAATTTTTGCAAGAATGTTTTAAGCATAATTTAGATAACCAAAAATTCCGATTATGATGTCTTTTCCCCCAATGTCTTACCACTTCCTTACCCCTAGTGTTGTTAACTTTGGTTATTTAGGCGAAAGACCCACACATAGGCCCCATTTACCTCTTGTCATTTGTTGTATATATTACTATCTGACTGACCTTGCTGAATGACCTTTGTGAGGAGGGGGACTTTCCTAGTCAACGAACAGAAAGGCCATTCAGTGTTTTCACTGGCTGTCAGACGAGGCACGTTGGTCTTTCGTGGTGTGTGACCTTGGCTGTTACTGGATAGCTGGGAAGTGAACAGCTAAGTGGAAGTATGTTTTCTTTGGACAATTTGGAGATGTGTTTCCTGAGTACAGCACTGGGTTCAGCTCCGTGTCTATGCCTGATGTCCTGGGATGATGCCATCGGGAGTCAGCTACTCTGCACAGAAGGCCAACGAGCATGGCCTGAATTTGTTTCCAGCTAGTGAAATAGTCTAGTCCTTGTCTCAGAGTTCAGGACATGCTGTGATCTGAGTTTTCCTAAGCGTCTCTCATTTAAGTTTGGACTATCATATGTTCAAATTAGGAAATAAATGATTTTCATGAACTTTATTTGCGGTAGACTTTTCCATTATTACATGCTTGTAAATATTTCTGCTTCTACATATTCTTTATCGTGACCATTCTTTTCCAGAATCTAGAACCACCTTTGTATGCTTAATGTTGAGGGAAGACAGAGCCCCATGCAGCAGTGGTGGTAGCCCCAGGGGTACACCTGAGGTTTGGTGTTCCTGGCCTCAGTGTGCACAGCGCACCTGCTCCTGCGAGAATTAGGATGTACGGTGAATGGTGTGTGGCCTGGAGCTGCACCAAGTGTTGTGTCTTTCTGCTATGATCCTTCTCGGAAAGGTCTGAATTAGAGCTGCTGGAGAGCGGAGACACAGTGCTACCCAGGGGGTTAAGTTGAGTGAGTGTGGGCCATCTGGAAGTGTTCTGCCTAATGTGCAGGAGAGAGATCCTAATGGCAGATATGGAGACAGAGGAACTGATGAGATAATCTTGACTCTGTTTAGGAAAGTATAGTCCCGCTTGTGGTTATGGTGACGCAGTCCTATTTTTGATTAGGTTGACATGGTCCTACCTCTGGGTGGGGCAGTTCTGCGTCTAGTAAGGGTACATTGTCCTACTTCTGGTTACAGTGGTAGTGTTCTGCCCTTGGTTAAGGGGACATAGTCCTGTCTTTTGCTGTAATCCAGGATCTGGCACATGCTAGGTATGTGCTGTACTACTGTGCTAGTTCCCCAACTTTCTGGTTAGGGACTGCTTCCTAGGTTGTGTTCACTTGATTAATAGCCAACTGACCAGCAGTTAAATAAGGGAGAGGAGGGCAAAGAAAAAGCTCATAAAAACTTGGACAGGTACTTTAGAATGTGAAGAGATGATAAAAGATGCTAATAGCTTGATCAAAAGGTAGAATGGAGCATGCAGAACATAGTGCTTCCTTTCAGACCGCGTAGTTCAGATGTCTTTGGATAATTTCTCCTATCTCAGTCATGAGGATAACAGTAGCAACAAAAATAGAAATTCTTTATTGAGTACCTATTTATGTTCTGGGCTCTGTCTAGCTAGTAAGAAGATTCTCATTCAGTACCTGTCCTCTCCTGCATATGCGGCTACAGAAAATGTCTTGAAGACAGAAAAATTATTGGAGCTTTTCATGCAGCATGGTAAAACTAGTGTGGAGCCTGGGCATGGTGCCAGTTTGCATCCAGTCTCTGCTACGAGACTAAGACACATGGTGCTTTTGAGTGTGGCCCATTCAGCAGGTGTCAGAGGGCCATGAATTGTTTCCTGATCTCTGCTCTAGTTAGGGAGGCAGTTTTCCAGGGAAATAAGCTCCTTTCTGTGTTCTACCTTGTATCATTTCCATTGGACCAAACTCCACGGTATCTGGAAGGTCGAAGGGCCAGACCAACAATTGAGTGCTCATTTTATGAAAGCGCAAGGGGTTGGGGATGTCTCAGCTTGGAGATGCCATGTGTTCTAAGGAACTCCTAAGAGCTGTGCGACGCGGGGCCAATAGTGAGTTCCCACCCTCAGTCTTACCCGTTGGTAGCCATGTTCATGTTGGATGATTGGCGTAGGTCTAAGCTACTATCAGGGCCTGGAGGAGCTCTGCCTAGCGCCACATCCAGAACCATGCCGCAAAGCCCTGACCCTCTGAAACAGAAGTTTAAAGAGACAGGAAGTATAGTGAAATCTTAAACTGATTCCTCTCCAATTCTAGCATCTGTATTACTTAAAAGTTTGTAAAACTAAGCTGGTATTAAATCTCAAAAAAGAAATAGTCTGAATAAAGTATAATTATTTAATTAGTGATGACATTAAGATACTTTTAAAAGGACATTTGCTACATAAAATGTAGGTTCTTTAGAAGGATCATTCAGTCATCCACCAACTCCAAGTTCTCTTTTGAAGTCAACAGAGTAAGACTGAAATGCCTTCCCTGGTTAGTATGCTTAACCTTGCCCTGCCAATTTGCAGCAGATGTAGATGAATGGATTAACTTCTTAATGTCACTATTGCTCTGTGAATTTAGATTAGAGGAAGATCAGGACAAAAACATCCCTGACAAGGTGGACAAAACCTTAATCAGTGGGCCTTCTAGGATGGAAAAAGAGCAGACAATACCTTTTAGATCTATTTTGGATCAGCTATACCATTTCCTTGTAACTGGGAAATTTCAATCTTTATGTGTTACTCAATTTTGCATAAGTGTATTGGATTTTATAACTGTGAATCAGCTGGAAGGTTCTAAATAATTGCTGAAAATGGATTTTTTAAAGTGAAAGTGATTTAAACATTTTTGAATAGAGATGGTTCCCCAAATTACATTTTTTCCATAATACTGTCAATAGTAATGCTAGGAATGTGACCTGTTTCCATCCTGGGTATGATACTAATTGGGAATGCAGTTTTGTACTTCTGTTTCTCCTGTCTGGTTATGTGTGCAATAGAGAACCAGGGTTAAACTGTGATACACGCAATGAAGCAAGCTTCTTTTATCTGAGTCCGTAATATTTATAATAATTATATTTTAAATTGGTTGCATGTCATTTGTTTATTACATTTGAAGTGGTTGTGGGAATGTATTTCATGCATAGTCCCATGAATATCCCATGACTCTTAAGTATTATACTAAAAAACAAAACAAAATGAAACCTCAGTAAAACTCTACTTGGTGGGTTGCCAAGAGTCAAAGGTCATTTTCTGTCTGTTGTACTGTAATCTAACTCTGTGGTATACTTGAGTGAAATACTTACTTCTATATTAAGTCTGATGTCAGATTATTTCTATTTCCTATTTGAAAGGCTACTCAGGCCCTCATAGGCAGCATTGTTCTTCAGTATGTGAGGCTCTGAGCATGGGTTTGTGGCTGGGGTAGGGCTCCTTTGTTGTGTGCAGATGGCCAGATCAGCCATCTGGTGGAGAGCTGGTGCCTCCCTCCAGGCGGCTTTGCTGCAGTAATACACAAAGGATGGATACTGACAAAATGGTTAACACAGGAATGTTCCCTCTCCTTTGATATTAACTGTGTTGCTTTCTTCAAGTGATCAGATTTATAATCTGTTAATGGATCTCTTAAAAATGTACTGAAGTAGGAAGGACTGTTAAAGTTCCTTGGCTGCGATACACACCAGAAGACTGAAAATTGCTAATTCAGCAAAGCGGAAATGTGGGCCTATTCCAAGGAATAACGTTTCCCTTGGAAAATTCATGGAAGCAGACTTAGAGAAGGGAAAAATTCTGCCTGGACTCTCGTTACTTTTGTGACTACTGGAGCCTCGTGACTCATGGACTCGAGTAATGGACACAGTTTTGTTTTTACTCTGGACAACTGCTGTTGCGGACATTGGTGCTCTGAGGGAGTCCTTCATCAGGACAGCACTGTCATTACTGGGGAGTTTGCTGTTAATGAAAACTCAGTGTTTGCTGTGAGACTGTGTGATTTATAAGGATCTGACATGCTTCCTCATTTGGAAAATAGAGAATTAGAATAGGTTTTCGGGTGAATTGTGCCTTTTTTACTACAACTCATAGATACTTTCGCAAAGCTCTTCCGTTCTCCTGCATGAGGTGTTTATTCTCATTGAATTTAAGTAGGCGTGTGCTCTTAAAAGTTGCTTTGTTTTTTTTTAAAGGTCACTTGAAACAGGGAAAATACATTATAAATGTTCCAAATGGTCAGTGTCTAGCTTTTGTATACACATACAAAGTGTTTCTAATTACCGTTTGTAAGTTTACATTAGACTTATAAACATTAAGCCTTCAGAAAATATCCTAGCATATGCTTATCTGTAAGCACGGATGCCTTCAGTTTTATTTGGAGTTGGTACAGCAGTTTTGCATATTGTATTCCTGTGGCCCTGAGAATTGTTTTCAAGCTGGTCAGCGGAAATAAAAATCATGTCATTGTGTGGGTAAAATTCTTGCATATTCATACCAGACTGCAAAGGTACTTAATTATGGAGCAATTTATAAGGTAATAAGCAGCTTTCACATGACCTGTCCGCTGCCCAGACATACACTACATATTATAGGATGATTAGTTTATACCAGTTTACTGAACAGGCTGTTATTTCTGATCTTCGCATCATATAACTACTACCAGTGAGTAAACTGGCTGTATACTTAGCCACTCCAAATGTGCTCAGGATAGAGTTTTTATAGATAAAAGAAGATATGTTGGTATGGTAAGTGGCCATTGTGGTATTTAGGCCACATTGCACCCATGAAGCTGCCTTGATTAGTAATCAAGTTAAATGATACTTGTTGATAAAAATGATCCCAATCCATCAGTGGTGGGTTCTATAAATGTGCCCTGCTATCACATACAGCATGAAATGGGAAAGTTCATGACTCTGTTTCTAGTTCTTGCTTTCTCCTGTGAAAGACAAAAAGCAAAATACTTATTGGACAATAAGTCTTGTAAGTTTTGGTTAATGATTGTGTATCGTGGTTATGGCATGTGTGCAGTGATCCTTCAAGGAAAATGGTGGTGTGAAGCATTCTCCTTGTTTTCCTCAGTGAGTGGGCCACTGTCACTGATTCTGGGCCACAGCTCCTTACCCTTTATACCTTGTTGACTTGGCAACTCAGCTCCTTATAGAATAGTCAGTGCAGCAAACCTGCAGGACGCACAGGAGACTTCTGCCAGTTGCTCAAGCTCTTTCTGAGGTAGCAGAGTTTTCCTGTACTTTGTTTCCCTCCTCTTATTTACTCGGATGGCCTTGGGAATATCTGAGATTGAATGTGCAGAAGCAGAGGTCCTGGACTGTTTGGAGCTGAGTCACACACTTGTGGTGTGATAGTGAGCACTATGTATAGTAACCGATGTCCTTGGTTCTATCTGGGTGTTTATAGGAGAGGATCTTTGCGGTGGTACCAGTAGGTGGCTCACAGCTGATTATAGAATGCAGATGGAAAACTCTACCTACCCTGAGACAGCACGCTGGGGCTACTTGTTTTTTCAGCACACAGTGATTGCTTTATCTTCTTCTTTCTTCCTGAGAAGCATGTGAAGGTAGCAGGAGTCTCATGCTCACGTCTGCAGTTCTCCTTCATTGCAGGTGGATTCTGTTGTTATAGACATGGAGTGGGGTGGGGAGGAAGGAGGGGGCATTTCCTCCCGTACAAAGCCTAGGTGACACAGCTGTTTCCCTGAGGATACTGGAGCAAGGCTGGGCTGGTCTCAACAGGTAAGGCAGGGGCTCAGCCAAGATGAGGTACTTGTCTCTTACCTGAGGGTGAGGAGAGGGAAGAAAGGAAGAAGCTTACCAGTCCCCTATGGCTGGAAATTGGCTTGATGTCACTTCTAGAGAGAAGATGCTTGCCCTGGACTGTGGGAGGATTTGCATAGCAACAGTGGATGAGTTTCGTTGTCTCCTTTGAGTTTCTTTAAAAATTAGACTTCAGTAAAGTGCGTCATGCTGTGAGGCTCATCTCAGTGGCCAGGTTCATGCCCGAGCACAGCAGTTGGCAGGCCTGGTGGCTCTGCCCCTCTGCAAACTGTGGGCAGTGCCTACGCCACACAAAAGTTTAACCTGCCTAGGATCCATTGTAGTGCCTTTAGGCCTTTTTGCCTTATTTTCTTTTTTTTTATTTTCCCAAAATATTAAGGGCATGAAGTAAATTTGATAGCCACACAGAACATTACCTTTGCTTTTTTATTTAAAAATTAATAAAGAACCTAATGACAAGTATAATAATTGAATCTCTATACGTAATGCCATGTGTACATCTACATGTGAGGGGACACTGTGTGTTCCACCTTGGTTTTATATCAAAGTTTTTACCTAAATCTTTCCAAGAGAAGGATCACTACCTTTTAGTGACACATTGCAATTAAACCATGAAATGATTTTGAAAACACTGTTTTCTGCTTGGGATATTACTATTTTAGGGCTGAATTAATTTATCTTCAGTTTCTTTTCTTTTATTTTAGAAATATAAATCTTTTTACATTTTGGTCTAGACTGATTTGAAACGGAGACTTTTCTGTAGTATGATGTCCTCTCACTTGGACAGATGTACAGTACTAGTTAGAAAGCTGCTAATACCCTTATTCAACGCACTGAGATGGTTGGGATTTTTAAAACATAGGAGAGATAACTTGTTGCAAACATTTTTATAACTTTAGTTAAAAACAGTATAAAAACATGAAACGTTTTCAAATTTTTCATTTTTCATCTACATGAAACAATTGCACTTCCTTCGTGATACGGGATCAACTTGCTTGTTCTTCTTGCACAAAAATATCTCTCAGTTCTATTTGCTGCTCTCCAGGGATTTGAATCCTTATTTAGTGTTTCACAAAATGGGTATGTTTGTGTGTTTTACATTAAACATACCTCTGCAGGACTGTTTGACCTCCATAGAATGTGTGTACAACGTATTGTTAGTTTTTTGTTTTGTTTTAAGTCCTGAACTGACTGCCGATCACTGGGTTCCCATAGAGCCTAAACCCTTAATGCTAAACTAAAACTGCTGTTGAGTCAAAAGGAACATGGACTGCAAGAAGGAGCTCTCATCTGAAAAAAGCAGGTTGATATCCTTTTACCAAGGTGAGCCGCATTGTGTTTGGCATCTAATCGGCCTGGTGTGCCTCTCTGTACACACGTATGAAACTGCTGGACAGAAACTCGAAGGCTAGGTTTTCTGGTATGTTCACAAACTATTCAAAATTTAAGTTGTACAAAAAAAGGCAAAATAAGATCCCTACTTCCTATTGTGAAAAGCAAAAAATTGATAGACAAAGTCAGAAATAGACTAGGGGATTTTGATTTCTATAAAAAGATACTTGCAAAGGTGCAAAGAAATGAGTGAAAAAATAAAGGAACTAAGATTTACATAGCAATGTGTAATCAAGAGAGAATTCCAAGTGTTCCTGTGGATTTAAAAAATACCTAAAAACATTTGATTCACAGCTTTCCCCTAAGTATGTCATTTAGTACAATTTACTAGTAGGTTAAAATGTAGATGACATTAAGTTTGTCTGTTGGTAGCAGCTAAATAAAACACAGTTTCTTTTTGAGATGGTCAGATTTTGCACAGTTGTTACAAAGCATAACGAATTATATAAAATGTTTGGCTGCGCTTACAGGGCAAACAATGTCAAGGATTGATCCGCAGAAACACTTTCTGCCGTGGTGTGAGAGCCTGTGATTTATTGGTGACTGAATTATCCATTGTGTATCTCTATGTGTGTTTTCAAATTCTTGCCAGAATTTATCATTTGGCCTTTGGGTACCAAAAGATTAAAAACGAGATCTAAGAAAGCTTAATGTCCAATAGCTCTGACCCTGTCAACTTGCAGTGATTAAAGGCATGTTTTGACTTTGGGGACTCCTGGCTGGTGGCTATTTGGAAAATGAGGAGTAAACATATGATAGGTCTGGAGATGAAGAAGATGCTAACTTTGAGGTGTCAATGTGACACTGAGATGTGGTCACTTGGTTTAGCGCTACAGCACATGAAGGCAAATATACATAGAGTCACATTTTAGAGATTATTCATGGTCTCTGACCACTTGAAAAAATTGTGCTTTCTCCGGAATTTGATGTGCTGAAAATTGCACTCGCCCCCTGCTTATTTGCAAAATGAAACATAAAAATGAAGTCCTTTGCAAACATAAGGCTTGCTTTTTCTTCTTGTTATTTAAAAAAAAATTAAAGGCTTGGAAATAATTATGAGTTTTAGCTGTGTACAGAGTGACAGCCTGACATTTTGTAGGTTGGAAACGTAATACTTGTAGATCTGGGAGGGAAGGGGAAAGAATTTACTTATCATCTTTGACTATATAAGTTTCATTTCAAAATTTTACATCCCACATCAGTGAACTGCAGAGAACAGCTGGCAAGGTGTAACGTTTACACCTTGCTCTGTTAATGATCTGTTGGTACAAAAGGCCTTTTTGGTACGCAGGGCGAGAAGCAGGGAGTGCGTGTATCCGCACCGCAGTTCTCTCATCCTGTTCCTTTTTGGAACAGGATTGACTTAACTCCAGTGGGGTTTAAAGACAGCCTTGAGACTACACATCAAGAGTTTTAAAGGAACCAGAGTTTCCATCTTCCGTGCTTTTTAGACTCAGTTTTGGATTTTTGCTTGGGCGTTGAGGAGGAAGTCTCCTGAGTGTAAGGCGAAGGTGCGACCTGAGTTTCCTCGATAGGATGCAGTTTCTTCAGTACAGGCTGGAGTTTGTCTTCTTGTTGCTTAAAATCCAGCTCCACACTAGAAACACAAAATGAAGAATTTAGTGCTCAGTCTTTCCAGTATCAAAATTCCCCTTAGGGATGGCAAAATTCAGCAATATCATACCAGGGAAATGATCATTCATATTTTGTTTATAGTGTAATTTTATGGCTTAACATTATGCAATTGGTGACATTATATTTTTGCTCTAGACTGCTGTGAAATGTTTTCAACAGGCTAATTTTCTTTGCAAAGTAACCTACTTTCATGGGTGAATCTTTAAAGTTTGGTTAATGTACACAGTTGGCATCCAAGTGTACACTGTATCAATTAAAAAGGAAAATGTGAAATACAAATAACTTAACTGTTTATCCATAGACTGTCCCCATGTGCTTTATGGAATAAAATAGATAACCCAAACAGGTGTAGGTAGAAGTCACCTTCATATATACATACATACCTGGGGAACGCAAGCTTTGGTTCTGTCCAGCCTGACACAGGGCTGGCAAATCTGTTTACCTGCCCTGAAACCATTGGGAAATGAAATGACCCTGTCCTACATTCTCCTTGAAAACCTTATAGCCATAGTGCCAGACCTATGCTGGGGAGACCTATGCTGGTGTTTATATAGTCAACACCATTGAATGTTGCGGACTTGTCATCAAACACTGCTTTTCAAGAAGCAACAGATAGTCTATTTGGTAAGAGCTTTACAAAACTATAATTATATCACTGGAACCATAGTGTGCGAACATGTAGCTAGGTGGAAGAACTTTTGCCATTAGTGATGTTTGTGTTAGAAAGATGAGAGTAAAGGTGAATTAAAAAATAGGTGTTATTTCTTAGGAAATTTCTCTGAAGAATGCTGAGAGCTTGTGTGCAGTGCTCCCTTCTCGGCATGTCTTTAGAAAGGTACATTTCTAAGTCTCCCATCTGTTACTCTTAACCGCTTCTCTTGGCGTAGGGTATACCCTTTCTCCATGTGTCATTGTCTGTGGTGATCCCAGCATTGGGGAAGATTTTCTCCCTTCTTGCTTACCCATACCCTTCAAAGAACCCCTGTGGTTTGGGGCAGGATGTTGCCTCAAACCATGCTTGGGAGAATTCTGCTGTGTCCTCTTTCCTTATCTGTTCTGGATGCCAGACTAAATGTCAGCAGATTTCAGTAAAGTCTTGGTGATGATGATAATGCATGAGCTCTTAACATTTTATAACCATTGGAACCATAAACCATTTATAAACACAAAATCCTGTTAATTTAGAGAACCATTAATCCTAGCCAAATTTTGTCATTTTGGAAAGACAAAACAGCAAAGCTGTATTATCTAGAATTTTAAATATAAGTTCAAGCCCCATCTAATGGAGCATTTTATGTCTTAAGTCTAGTGCTTCATTTTTCTTATTGTCAAAGACTGTAACATTACTCAAAAATTAAAAAATATATATTAGTGTAGTTTATGGCCAGTGACCCTCTGCACCCAGAATGACTCTTTTCCCCATTTCATAGGCTGTGTTTTGATGTACCATGGTTTACAGAAATAGAACAAAACCTCAGGAACTCAAGGATTGCTAAGGTAGACTGTGGGTGGTGGTGGCGGAGTCCCTCTTAGAGGCAGCTACGAGGAGTGCAGGCCTCAGGGTGTGCTTCATCTCTGAAGTTTCCACGCCAGCCCTGTGAGGTATGATTTCTGCCCTGGTATAGAAGTTAGGAGTGGGGGATTCAAGTTCAGTCCCTTATGCTCTTTAAGCTCTTTTCTTCCACTTCAGGGACGGGTAATAATTTTTTTCTTTTGGAATTGTAGTTTGTGGTAAGCCCCCCCACCCAAGAAAAGTATATGATGCAATTCAGGTATCTTTTATTTTTACTTACCTGTTGATCACTGATTTTGTAATAGGAACAAGAGCAGACCCATAAAGGTGTCTGTTCTTCTACTTGAACAGTTAAGCAGGAAGATAGCATTTATGTCGAGTCTGTGAAGTGTAGCGTGTTGAGTACAGAAGATACATTTTACCAAGATGCTTGGTTAATACAGAAAGCAGGCCCTTCGGATCACAGCCATTTCAGCCTGTCCCAGATAGGTTTTCAGTTACACTGATGGAGGGCGCGTGCTCAGATTTCCTAGGCTAATAGTACTATCCCGGGTACCTGTCATTATTGAATTCCTATTAAGTAGCTACATTGGGAAACTTGTTATTAACCACTTTATCACATCAAAGAACCATATAAATCACAGAGTAATCTAATCTGAGTTCTTGTTAAACTTATTGTCAAGTGAGTTCCTGTTTGCACTTCCCCAATACACTCCTCTGGGAAGCTACAGCTAGGGTGCTTTGTTAGTGGAGGGCGACCTAAGTCCTATAGGTACACCCTGGGAAATGCCTACAGGAGAGGTCAGTGAGGTGACCGTGAGCTACGCTCTTGCTCCCCCATCTGCAGCATTCAGATAGCAGTGCATCTACTTGTACGATGATGCCCGCTTCAGCCAGGCACACTGTGGAGGGGTGTACACTGGCTATTAGGTAGGGATAATATGCAAAACCATATGGCACTGTCTGAAGAGGCTTTCACTGGCAAAGAGGCACACCAGATTACTAAGGGTCTGAAGCAGACAGCTGGCTAGACAGGGCACTGCCACAAGTTTAAAAGTCTGGTCAGCTTTGGCTGCCACAGAACAAAAATCCCTGTGGTCTTACAGTCAGGTGGCCAGAAGAAAGCAATACCTGCTGTCATCGTGAGAAGAGAGGATCTGGACATTCCTGAGCACTTGACACTTGTGTGCATAACCCTCCTTCCCTGGTGGCCACCAAGTTGTCCAGATAGGGCCTGGGGTTACCTAACCAAGCACCAGTGTTCCGTCCTGTGGCCTCTCACCTTGACATCAGAGAGACCAGCCTCTGCCTGCTGACTGAACACATTGGTAGGGACAGCGCTGTGCCAAATATTTTCTCCTCGTCTCCTTCACAGTCATCCTTTTCCTACTGAGAAACCCATTCTTGGCTCTATGGATGGCTGGTCATTCGCGATTTTATTGTCTCTTATTTATACTGCTGACCACCTTCCCACAGATCTTCTGTCCTCTATACTTTGTGAGTTCCTTGTGTACATTAACCTTGAAGAATTACTGTGTTTGTTTTTCTAATATTTTGCCTCTATCTTCCCACATGTGGGTGCCATTATCAGGGAAGAGCATTATCTGTTCCCAGGACTCAGAGAAATGGCCCGAGTCACTCAGCTGCCTAAGTCATAGATCCAGAAGGAATACACGGAAACAAAGCCTTAAAGGCAAGCCTGGTCTTGACTTTTGACAGCTTACCTTGCTTGCTCCACCTGACCCCTGCTTCCTCTTACACAGCTCCATAAGGATTGTTCTGGAGAAATACTGGGTGACCGCTGCAGGTGGAACCTGCAGCCTGGCTCCACTCTCTCAGCACCATAGACAGAACACTGGACCATGTTCTGTGAATACACACTGGGATCTTCTGGAGCCCGGTTCCTATACTCTGTGGTTTCCTACTCCCTCTTGCTAGGTGTCTGTAGGGGCATCATTGGTAGCATCCACTGTTTATGCCTGCAAGTAGCCAGCTGCTCTACGTGCTGTTTTGGGGGAGCTGGACATCTCTTTTTATTCCTTCTATATTTTTCCTGTGAAGTAGGGGAGACTATGGGTCCGAGCTCTTGTTATTAACGTGATGCTGAGGGCTGGCTGGCTGGCTTTCTTTCTTTTTCTTTCTCTCATGTTGCTTTGAAGTGTCATCAAAGGCAGCATGCCTGTATCACATGGTTTGGACCTGCTGTTCCAGGGTGGTACTGGCACCAGGCAGATGGGATATCTGGGCTCCAGATCCTGTTGTCTGAGGATTTCCCGTAACCACTTGGTTCTCACTATCTAGCAGTACTTGAGGCAGGGGACCATTGGTGGGCTGCCCAGCTCATAGATACAACCCAGTCTTCTTAATACTCAAGCCAGTCCTTTTAATACTCAGCAGGGTAAGAACCCGGGAAAAAGTGACTCTTAATTTCAAAGCACAAATCTGAGGGCTGGGGCCAAGCCAACCTTATCTGGACAAGGCATGTCCTCCCCTAACGCCTGAGTCCGATAAAGCTTGCAGATTGTGTTGGGAGGATAGAAAGATCCTTGGGCTGCTGGACATGTATTTACAAGACATGAGCTCAGGAAGAGCTATTATGGCCTGCTGTATCACTCCTCTCCTTGCCCTTGCCACCATTCTCCTTCCCGAACCATCCAACAAAATCCTTTGTGTTAAGAACACAGGAATATGAATGGAAACTCAACGGCTGTGCACCCCACTGCAAAGCCCTGGCCACATTCTGTGACACATTGTGATGCATGATTAAAGCAACTGGAAGTAGATTTAATTTTTGTGGTTAGTATTTTGGTGTTAAATGTGGAATTTAAGAATGAAGACTGTCTTAGAAAATTACTGTTTTGCACATTTCCTGAGAAATAAATATCTGCCCTAAATCTCAGACTGCTCTTTCTCTAGGGCCTGTGCTGTGTTTCATAGTGATGCATCTCCAAACACTTCCCTGGATGCTGCAGAACAGGATTCTTCTTCCTTCTCCAGTTTCTCCTCAGTTCATCTGATGCTCCTATAAATACTTAGCCTGTGCATGTTTCCTTCCCATCCTGTCACTAACTCCTCAGGTTAATTTAAGACAAATGTATAAACAGTCTCTTCAGTCATTTCTGTGAAGCACTTCAGAGTTAAAAGCAGATGAGTTTAGCTTGCAAGCACCTGCTTGTTTTCTAGAGTGAAAGAAAACCTGAAGTCTTTGATTTCTCCATCCAGGGAAGGCCACGTGGCTCTGTGGGCTGGGGATCTAAGGCCTCTGCTTTTAATTCTCTTTGAATTAGATCACAGAGTCCCTGGTGCTAACTCAGGCTCTATACTGACTCACGTTCTACCACTGTGGATAAAACAGTTCACCTTGGGGGACCCAGGTTCCCTTGGCTGTGAAATGATGATAGAGATTCCCTCCCACTCACAGGGTAGTTTTGAGGAGAAGCCACGTGGGGCCCAGAGAGCACTGCTTTGGATAGGACAGATAATGTCACCATCCCACAAACCTTGATGTTAACTGGCTCTCTCTCTCTTATATGTGGGGGAAGTTTGACATGTTCTTTCCTTTTGATTCCTTTTTATTTATTTATATGATCCCAGCCACTGTTCCAGGTAATGGAAGAACCAGGGCCCAAGGTAGCCACCATTTTTTCCTGAACACATCTCTATTAGACAATCTGAGGGGCAATAATGACTCCAAATGTCCAAATCAGATCTTTTCCCCCATCTGCGTCTGTGACCTTTCACACATAGCTGGCAGGCACTGTTGCTCCAGTAGGCCAAGCCTGATACCAACAAAATCCCACTCATCCCTTCTGCACCTCCTTCTGCTGGGTCCTATAGATTTGTGCTCAAGAAAGTCTGCTGTGTTCTTTCCCTTTGGTCACACTTGTCTGTCCTCGTCCACAACCTCAGCATTCTCGCCTTGGCCATTGGAACAGCTGTCTCTGTCTGTCTGTCTCTGTCTCTCTCTCACTGCTTGCTCTCAATTTCTGGTTGCCAGAGTCACCTCAGGAAAGCTAGCAAACTCATTAGATTTTTGCTCCTCTTTCAAAACTGTCACTTCTTTTTTACTGCATATAATAGAATAATCAAGATCATCTAGTTGGTTATTTACAAACAACCCTTGAATGAACTGGCTAGTTCTCTCCTCATTTCTACTAGAGAATGTCTTTTATTGGATGGCAGTGTTTTCTCCAGGTCTATAAACTTCATGAAGTAGCAACCACATTGAATCCATCTTTTGGATGTGGTGCATTTAGCACAGTGCCAGGCTCAGAGTAGCTCCCTTTGTTTATTGAATTGAAATAAACTGATGGACTGCACCAAAGCCCCTCACTTCTAATCTCCAGAAACTTGGTATTCTATTTTCTGTTTTACATTTAACAATCGTTCAATTTATAGAATTCTACTTACTCTACCTATACAGTTTATTATACATAATATGTATATATTACATGTCTCTATTTCTTTACATATATATTCAACATGTATATGTATTTTATAGCAGAAAAGGATTAGCGATGCATAATTACCAGACTTTTAATACTCTAAACATAGAAATGACTCACTACAACTTTGTATCATTTCCTCAGCACTACTGCATTTAGTAGTAGTTGCATAATCACATAATTGGTGCATATTTATAGAATCACTATAAGGTTTAAAATACCAGAAATGGATAGTTAATCATTAATGCTAATACTAGAACTATAATATCTTTCTTCCTTTCCTGCTATACTATGAAAAGGAAGTTATTACAGTTTT
This sequence comes from Dolichotis patagonum, assembly GCA_004027295.1. Taxonomy (NCBI): domain Eukaryota; kingdom Metazoa; phylum Chordata; class Mammalia; order Rodentia; family Caviidae; genus Dolichotis; species Dolichotis patagonum. The sequence continues at coordinate 64,646 of PVJX010000237.1, read as the reverse complement.
TTTTCAAATATTAGATGTTATCACTTATAAAGTATCTAAATGTCATAAATAGAGTTAGAATTAGATGGTGATCATCCTAAGTGCATCCCAGATTTGTTTCCTGACCATAGTGGATGTCTTGTTACCCAAAATTCCATCCTGTTTTCTCTATAACTATCTTTGGGATTCAGGCCTTGTCTGACTGGCCAACTTTCAGGCTAGGTTAGATATACATGAATCAGGGAACTAAATTTTGCTTATGGCAAGGCAAATGCAAATTCATTCTTATAACCTCTGCTCATAATAACTTCTTCAGTAGGAAAGAAACCAGATGAATAACAAGATTGTAATATGTGTACGCCATCCCCCTTGAAGCCACAAAAATAAAACATTATAATTAGAAAACATTAATAATTTATAAAGTAAAGCCACTCAGTATACTTCTGTCCCCTCCCACAATGAGGAGCACACAGTTTTCTATCTTTAGGGTGTAACTACAGTAAAATGAAGAAAACAGAAGACTAGTGTTGTGTCCAAAACTGGTTCCATTGAGCTCCTCAGGTGCTAGGACTTAGCCATGACTTTGGGCATTAACTTTGATTGCCCTCTCAGTTTGAAGATGAATACTCTTTAATCCAGAGGCAGATGACTTCCAGGGTCACTGTGCTGGCGCAGACTTCTAAGGTGCTTCTTTGTTGTGCTAAGGAATTGCTCCTCCATCTTAACACTAGCTGAGAGAACCGTTCTCACAAGTGGTGTGTAATCATAGTGTCATCACACAAAGAGAGCCATTAGCTGCTTGTGCATGTTGTCTGGGGTTGCCACAGACCCCTAATCTCCAGCCTCCCCATATGCTTCCAGGATATTACCTTTAAAAGTCAGTTTTTTTCAAGAGGTAGGGAAGAGGCAGCCAGACAGACGCCAAACCACGACATCTTCTACAACCTCATGCGTAAATTCCCCAGGGAATTTCATTAGCCATAACTCTGGGCATGACAGTAAGGCTGACTTCCGTATTTAATTCTCAGAAAAGCCTCAATTTTTTCATCTGAAAATGAATTACATTTATTTCTCCATGAAACGGATCAGTTTTCTTCCCTTACTATTTTGGACATTGGTGAAAGGCTCCTCAGCTTTTTACCTTTGGACATAACCAAAGGCGAGTGATAGTGGTATAATTAGCCTTGCTCTGCTCACTAAATTTTAAGTATGTAATTGCTTTACAAATAATATGTTGAGATGAGTAATCAGTTTTAGAGCTATAATCAGTTTTAACAGCATGTACGTAAAGGCAGTAAGGTGTTTCTGAAGGGTACTAAAACAACTAAAACTTAAATCTTCACATATTAGGGGAAAAGAAATAACAGATTTAAAATATTCTAATAGAATAGAAAAATAGCTGGGATTATTAGCTTTGGAAATTTTCAAGGAGTGTTTTGACGCCTGTCAAAAATCATTATTTTATTGACTTTTAATTTACCTTATTAAAAATATTCCCTTATTCTAGCAGAATGTTGTGTAAGGCATTATCCAGGGATTGTCTTTCGTCTTCCCACCTTGTTCCTTTGCTGCATTTTCTGGGAGCAGAGTGCTAAATACTAGACGGAAGCGAGTTTCCCCCACACCATTTTATGTTGTGGAGGAATTTAGTATGCACAAGTGGTAGTAACTGAAGCAGGACTGCAAAGGGCACTGCCACCCTATGATAATCACCGATTACAAAGTCTGCAAAGACACTGCTCAGAGAGGCCCTGGACAGGCTAGGATGTGCACTGTCTTTGCATACAAATGCAATCACCTCTCTCAACAACAAGACTCCATTAGTCACGAGGCTCTCCTTTCTGCTGGCTGTCTTTTGGGCACCACCCTGGCCAGGTCCCTTCATGCAGAGCACTTGGATCAGTACAGGATCATTGCACCTGTTCATCTGGACATCTGAGAAACCTTCAATTCTGTGCTGTGATTGGGGCTGTAGTTATCATTTCTCTGCATTTGTCATTCAGTTTCTTAATATTAGGGTATTTTCTTCATCTTTCCTAACTCTTCCAGTCATTTTGGGAAAGAATGTGCATAACTGAGAAGCTTTCTACTTGAGATGGAGTCAAAAATTGTAATGTTCTAGAACATTCCACAGCTGCTGTAAGGATGTGTAGCCAGGCATCCCCTTCCATCCTTGGAGATGCTCTGGCTGTTCTTCCCATAGTTCTTGCCAGTTTTTCTTTACTCAAGCCAAGGGAACTCTAGAGAACACATCTAAGTCCCCCCAACTTTGGCGTTCCTCCATAGTGATTCTGGCTCTCTGTCTGCATTCTGCCAGGAAAAGCTCGCAGACTTTCTCCCCCACCTGCTCATCTGCCTTTTGTACCGGTGCATCTGTGGTGCACACCTTCCATACCACAGGCTGCCCTTGGCTCTAGCCCCACTGTTCCCCTCCTTCCTAGGCTTATGGTGAGATGTATAGAGTGACATCACCAGTCAGATTCGGACTCCTCCCCATCACCTGGTGCCTGGAGCACAGGCGGTCTCTTGAAAGAAGCTTGTTCAATAATTGCACATAAGCATGAAAAGAAGGGATTCAGACATTTTAACAAAGTGACTTTTTGAAATCCTTGACCATTATGGCTCATATAAGTATGAGCCATACTTAACGGAAGTATGACATAGACAAGAGGACATTCCAAAGCTCTTTCCCTTTCTGTTGTAAACAGTGATAGGCAGACCACAGCATTCCCATCCATTTAGTTCCTAGCCCACTCACTGCATGATTATTAATGTCACTTGAGGCCACCTGCATGGTAGCCTTAATGATACAGAATTGAAGAAAGTATAGACAGTATTTCTTGGAGAATGCATTTGCTCACGTCTTATAACCAGCAGTGTAAATTCTAATACTGCAGGAAAACATTTTAAATTCTGGGAGTGATAGTCTTTAATGTGTTTTTTGAATGTTTGCTTTTGGTTTTTGCACTACTAAGAATTGAACCCGTTCTAGCCAAGAACTTATCGCTGAGCTACACCCCCAAACCTTCTTTAATTAACTAAGTCACCATTATAATTGTGTTTTAACTTTTGCTTCCATCTCTAAAATCCTTTTTTTCCCCCATGAAAATATACCAATTCAGATTTAGGCCATTTTCTTGCAGTATAATTTTACAAATTAACCGTTCCAATAAAAGAGGGAAAGGGTGGATTAGCCAGCATTATCTTTCATTGTTCCTTTCTGAAACAAAGTCTGAACAAAAGGTGAATCAGCCCTCCTGTGACTCATCAGATTAGTCTCACAAAGGAGCTACTAAGATAACTGGAGACAAAAGATTTCAAGTGCTTATGAGCAAAGATTATATTAGTAATTTATCCTTAAAACATTTTCTGAACTAATTAAAGCATATTTTGACAGGAAATATGGATGACAAGCAAAAAAGTTTTACTTAAAGAATATGGCAACTTGAAAACCTCTTCATCTTTTTTCATTCTGACATGCTTCTTAGTTTGAATATCTCAATCGGTCTAGATCGCAGTCGAAGGGTTTTAATCTCAGGAAAGAAAATGTGATTATCTCAGGCATTTCCAAATTTCCAGTTATCAGAAATATCCCTTTGGTTCGTGGAGTTGCAGTGGACTTGTGAGCACAGCCATCCGTTCTTTGCAGAAGATAGAAATTGATTTGCCAATACAGGAATGGATGTTCGGTGGTAGAGAAATGCCTGTAACTCCATGATTTTACCCCATGTACACACCCCGTTACAATTCTCAGATCCATTCCCCCCGCATAATTCAAATAACCTTCTTTTGGGTTTTCAGGGCTGGAAAGGATTCCTAGGTGCAGATCTACAGGACTCCAGCCTACAATAAAGGGTGAAAGCTCAGTCCTGACCTCTGGGCACCCAGATCGGAATGGTAGAGTCTAACAGGCTGATGCTTCCAACCTTTCACTTGTGGTACTAGCAGCCTTTGCCTGAAATTGCTTCAAGACCTTTTGTCCTTTTGTTGTTTTTTCCAAGTCCTGTACATGTCCATGACAGAATCATTTTTTACAGAGAAATATGTACTGCCATCCATGGCAAAGGTACACATTTATTACCCGGCTATGTTTATAAAACTGCATACAACCAGGTCTTGGACGTGGCTCCCTTCTCAGCTCCCTCAGCCAAGTGTTACTGCAAGCACAGGCACTCTGATTCTGCTCCAAGAGGGCAGCTGGGTTTTGAGTGAAAAGCGACGTTTAAATGCAGGACAGGGGAGGTCAATTTCATTGACCTCTAGGGCTGTCTGCCTGCCAGCAAGCAGGTATGACAAATTACAACATGGGGACACTGGCAGCTGTCATGGCCTTTCTTGTGCTCCAGCCTCTGGGACAACCACACCTGGGTGGCATTTAAAGATTTCTTTATTCAGAAACTCTTTTAACCTACTCAATCCTAAGGTATTCTTGGCTTCCCATAGGAAGGGCGAAATGCTGTGGGGATTCACAGCAAATTTCCTGAGCTTGAGAATGCACACTGTTGTACCCAGGAACCTAGGTGTTGAAGCCAGGTTTTGAATTAACTGCAAGGAGTCTGACCTTGAGATAAACTTTCCCTGTCTCCTGGGTTTGTCTGTGTATAAGACGTCCTATTTCCCTGTTCCTGCTAGTGCTCCAGTCTTTGGTATTTGGGTGGGATTATAGAAACCATTTAAGTGAAATGCTCTATTAACCACCACTACCTTTTCCTTCTGTGACACTGCTGACACCTGCACAAGGCCAGATGCTCCTGAGTAACAGGCTTCTCTCATGCTGACCATGATGCTCTATGCTTACTTTTTGAGCTATATGCCTGCCAAGATGTTTTATCTGCAACCTGGACTTTCTTATGCCATTTGTATTCTTTGTGGAAATGATTTAATTATTCAAGTTTACAGAAATCAATGCGGTAAGAAAGAATTGTTATTTCTGTGAATCTTTGGAAAGAGTAGTTTGCTGATAAATATTGGGTATGATAAAATAGGGCCAACTCAGGTATGCATCCAAAAGGAATCCAATGTCAGGTTCGGTCACAAGGAATTGCTATACATTAAACAAAGGAAAGGCGTTGTGATTCATTAGAGACAACTTGGAACTCCAGTTGGGCAGTGCTGCATTCAGTTAAAACATGGAGGTCTCACTGCAGAATAACAGCAAAACTGTAAATCAGGTAGATTCAAAATTTCAGTTTCCCTGATTTAAGTTAAAATAATTGGTTTGTGTTAGGTACATACTACTTTTGATAATTTCCTCCTGGTCTGGGTTTTCAATTAACTGAACATAGCAAACCTTTCCTCACTGTATCATGTTTTTACAAAACTCAGGAAAAATCCCTTTTGTCTAACATTAGTAACTGCAGTCAGAGTAACTGTGAAACATTAATTATTTCCAATATAAAATGATAGGAAAGTTGGGAATCAGAATCCGATGAGCAGTATACATTCAATTTGGTGGGAACAGTAAAATCTTCCAGAAAACTTGCTGTAAGACTCACTGAGATAAGGACTTCAGAGCACAGTGGGGTTCCAGTTTCAATGTCACCATGCAGTATGGCCTGGAACCTGCTTGCTAAGCCTTAGTAACTTCTGTTCGCAACAGAACTTTGGGTGTTGTGGGAATTTTTTATGGCTGTCACTACTCTTCAGTTTTGTGATTTTAAATTAATTTTCTGGAAAAGAGACACAGAACCACTTTTTCTCTAGCATAACTTTTCTAGTACAGTTCCCCATCTAATTAGAGCTAATGTAGGTTTTTGTCAGACTCCAGAGGCCTCATCTCTGTTCAGTGTTGGAAGATGCACTGTACCCTATCAGTAGTCCCTACAGTTGTGTCTTTAGTGGTCCAGTCTCTGTGAGTAGACGCATTTCTTGTTTCATATAAAATGACCGCAGCCCTCTATCCTTCCACCTGGTGATTCCTGCTTAATTTTTGCAAATTCCTTTGGGCCTCTGAGATTCACAATTCTTTTGGGCAAAAGACTAGTGACTGAAATGTTGGGATTCAGGCAGAATACTCATTGAGGCAATTCCAAATAGTAACCACTCCAGCGTATTTCCTGAAAAGACAAATTCCTGTCCTTTTCAGACTTCTTAAATGACTTTAAAACCACATGAATGTTCTCTGCAAAGTTTTGTTCATTTCTGTCTTGTCACATTAAAAGGTTAGATGCGCTTTAGCTCCTTAAGTAATAAAAGTTAAACTCACAGAATATTCCTGGCAATTTACATCACCCCCTCTTTTCCTAATTTATTGATGTTAGTGAAGAGTTAACTTTAGGTCAGTGTCAGATTCATTCACTGTTGATATAAAATTCTCTTCTGTAATATGAAGGTAGTTAAAAGATTCCCACTACTGGAGTTCTTGAAGAAAAATCTTGGCAAACTTGCATGATTTTCACCTCCACGCTGGCAGCAGCCAATAGTAGGCAGTAGCTTTATGTGCTAGGCAGGGCTACTATAGGATCCTTGATTGCTGCCAGGGGGACCTAGCAGTTTGCATGTGCCTTTCACAAGGCCTTAACATGGGGACGGTTCCAGTAAGGCAGGCTTTCCAATGGCAACCCTCTCAATATTTTGGACCTGATCACTTTAGTTATAGGGGCTGCCCTCTGCAGCACAGGATGTTGGCTGCAGTCCTAACCTCTACCTTAGATACCAGCAGTGGCTCCTCAGTTTTGACAACTCAAAGTTTCTCCCCTCAAGCTTGGGAAGACAACCCCTGGGATGTTTATCAGAGACCCAAAGGAACTTTCAAATATCGAGGAGGAATCACCAGGTGGAAGGACAGAGGGCTGTGGTCATTTTGTATCTTCACCCTTAAAAAACAACTTCCACTATAAGGAACTGACTACCGTGGCAATGGATGCCCATCTCTACCTGTGGTTTCTTCTACTTGTCCCCATACAAAGCCTCCAGGGAACCTCGTTCTGTTTGAAAGAACGTGGGCTTTGTCTGGCATGCTCTGCCTGTCTTTGAAGAGGGGCACAGCCATATCTGTGCCTTCTCTCAGGAGACAAGATGATAGGGCCAAGATTGTGTGATGTAAAGCTTTTCTGTTCCCCTCATTTGTCTTCTTGATGCAGAGGATAGTAACCTTGAAGATTTTTTTAGAGGGCCGTTTGTTTTTGAGAGAGAGGTGGGGCCTCTTTATGCATTTTAATTTTAGGTATGTATCCTTTCAGCCGTAATTGTGTTTTGATAATTTGGCAGACTACTAATAAAACCATTTTTCTCAGAAGGCAATACATAAATGGCCAGCAAGCACAGGAAAAGATGGCCACCATCACGAACCATCAGGGAAACACAAAGCAGTACCATACTAGCATACTGCCCCTCTCCAGTTAGAGTGACCATTATTAAAAAGATTAAAACTAGCAAAAGCCTGTCAGCATATGGGCTAGGAATGTAAATTAAAATAGCTATTAGGGCAGATAGGATGGAGGTTCCTCAAAAAGCAGAACTGAATGTACCCTGTGATCCTAGCCACTCCGAGACTTGTGATATGTCCAAACGAAAGGAAATTAAAATGGTGAGGAAACACCTGCAGCACTGTTCACAGCAGCCCAGTTACCGGATGAGCCCAGGTGTCTTCTGTTTTAATTTTTTTTTTTTTAAATCGGTACCAGGGATGGAACTCATGACCATGCGCTTGTAAGGCAGGAGCTTATCCTGCTGAACTAAATCCCCAGCCCTTTTTTTTTTCCCTCTGTCTTAACTTTTAAAACTGAACAAAAGTGTAACAAATTCCACTGCTGTCATACTTTGTGAAAACTGCATTTCTGAAAAGTTAAAAAAGCAACCCCTTTGAAGGATTTTCATATTTTAAAATACTACATTATTGTTTAAAGCCTAATACAGCTTTTGCCTATAGAAAGTTTCTGCTGTATACTTGATGTTATTAATTTAAACAAGCTTCATATTAAAAATACAAAACAAAACAAAACATAAAGAACATCTGTGCAGGCTCCAGAGAGGGGATTCTGCCTCAGGGGATTTAAGGGCCATAATCCTTACGAGTTCCTAGGATCTAACTGCACATGTAATATGAGCAGCCCTGGGGCCTTCTGTGGCATTCCTAGCACATCCAATGTCATTTCATGCCTTGGATGTATGCCATCTAAAGGGCACAGAGTACACAGTACATGGTAGTGATTCTAGAGGAGCAAGCCGTCAAGCTGATAGAGGGTGCATTTGCAAGGTAAATGGTTTAAGTAAGTGCTCCTTCATCCATGGTCCTATACCTGAGGTAGAGTCTTTAGAGAGAGGTTAGAATTATGGTCAAAGAAGGTCCTTTACTTTTTTGCCTGATAGAATTATCCCAGATGGCCCCAGATGGTTCTTGCATTCGTGGGTAAACATTATTTGTCACTCAGAATAAAAAAAAAAAGTGGGAAGAGGAGAATGTTAACATACCTATAGATAATACATGCACTGTTCCTGCATGTGTCACAATTAGCTGTGTCTTGCCCCGTCCGATATGAAAGCCTACAAGATAAGAACAGGAGAGCATTACAAGCAGTGACTGGGGGTCGCTGGCCTCACAGAGCAGATGCCTCAAACCAGATGCTTTCCCGATGCCAAGCTCGTCATGGTCATGGAAATTGATTAATGTTTCCCAGTTTGCTTCTGTCATTGCCTTTCTTACACACAACCAATGCAGTATCTATAGCTTTGGTGATATTTAAATTAAATTTATAATGTGAACATAGGCTACTAGATAAAGTATATTATCTAATTTGCTGTACATACAGGGAATTTAGGATGTTTCAGTTCAGCTGTATATTTATGATGTTTTAAAGAAACTTTGAGGGGAAATCAACCTCAAATTGTAGTCCCCCCACCCCTTGTCTTACTAGAATAAGGGTTGGCCAATTGTGGCCTGAGGCTATGCCTGATCTGTTCAGCATGGTGAGTGGATTTTATATTTTTAAACACGTGAAAAAAATTGAAAGAATAGTATGCATGCCTGTGTGCCTTAGGGAAATTATCTGAAACTCACATTTCAATATCTATCACTAAAGTTTTAAATTTTTACAGTAAGTAGAAATACCTATACAGTATTCTCAGTTTTGCCTCTTTGTCTACAAATTCTACAATGTTTTTCTGTCTGGCTCTTTAGAGAGAGATAGAAAAAAAAAACCCTCATGGATCTCTATAATAGAGTATCATCCGGCGATTGTCCAGACTTTTGATTTTGTTTCTCTGGCTGTATTCTCTGGTGAGTTCTGTTAGCCCTGTAAGACCAAAGGAATTAGCCTTTGTGTTTTTGTACAGAGTTGCTAACTCTTCCTCTCCGCTTTAAAAAAAAAAAATCCTTGGAGCATTTTTGTAGCATAGCCTTGAATGTTGTAGAATTAGAAAAGTTTGATGGGGAGAGATTTTTTGATCAGGTCAAAGTTGACTGGAATATGTCTTGGGGCAGTCACCTCAAGAAACCAGTATCAGGGTGCAGTATGTGTTTAGGTTTTTCCCAACTACTTTAGCTCTTTCCAATTTCTCAACACACAGGATGTTTTTTCCTGTGTATTATTTTGTACTCAGGACAAACAGAATAACTCAAGCCTGTTAAATCTGTGGCAGAGAAAAGCTTCCATTTGAACTGGCTTTGGGGGCAAATTTACAGACAGGGAGTTGCTCAACAAAGTAACAGTGTGCACAGAGGTTTTCTGTCAACATCAATAGTCAATATTTTTTTATCACCTTTGCTATGTACACTTTTCTTGTATGCATCATGGGTTTTAAATTGAAACTAACTTTTGTTTCCTCATTATATTTTGCATTACATAAACATTTGACAAAAGGATTGTCTGCTCAGTGCTGAGGTTTTCTCAGTGGGCTTCGGTAAACTTGGACATGACCTTTGAATGCTGTGCAGTTTATTTGTAATCAAGTGACCATATTCTGCATCAGAATCTTGCCAGGCGTTTCCTGTGATTCATTATATTTGAAATAGAATTGGAATCATACCATGGCTGCCTTTGTTTTTATTATCCTTTTTCTTTTGTCACATCCCACATTGGGTACCTTTGGATGTCTATACTCCCTTTGGCTCTGCTAGGGGAGAGAACGAATGAATAGCTTATGTTCTTGTATCTCCGGCTTGTTCCTCACCACCTGTGGTGACTTTCAGTTCTTTGCCCTTTCCTCATGATGACATGTCTCAAGAATGCAGACTTCCTGACCCTCTCTATCTGGCTCCACATTTGTCCAGCCCCTCTCTGGGTTTCTAGCTTGCGACCTTGCCTTTCCTCACCCTCCCAAGCCAAATATATGCCTCACGTCTTTCTTCATCACGTGCATACTTGTTCACAAGTTCATTTCTGACCAAGGTTGACACACAGTGAAATGAAGGTGATAGACTTGAATTTCAATCCTAGCAATGATGTGAATGTGTTGTTACACTTTGGGCTTAGTTGCAGATGAGATGCTTGCTGCTCCTTTATGTGTTTCTGATGTATGCAAGCCAGTGGATGAAAGATAGCACATTACAGTCACCTATGCATGCTTACTGCATCCAAACTTTAGGTGCTTAAATAAGGAAAATTCAGAGGCATCTCTTAACCATTATTTGAAGGCTTTCTTTCAGTGACTTTCAAGTACATAGACCTTCTTAGACTCCAGACCAGTCTCTGTCATGCCTTGTCAACATCAACACCCTCTCTTTGCCCGGTAACCTTAGAATTTTCTATGATCTCACTTGCGTTAGAGCCTCGAGTCTTCCAATTAATTACACTATCCTTATTTTATAGAGGAGAATGTAGTAATACTTCAGGTCCAGGGACTCATTATTCTTTGACCCCGGGCTTCTGATGCTCCATGTTGCCTTGCTTGTACCATGGGACCTGGGTTCTGGGCTATGTGTAATTGGCAGCTTAGGATAGTCAGTGCATCTGGAAATAACAGGCTAAGGGCTTTAGGCACCTGAGAGTCCTGTCTTCCTAGATAGTATAGTGCCTCAGTGTGAAGTCGTCTTTGTAAAGTTCTTGCTGAAAAGACTATTCTAATCACTTTGTAAAATGCATCCATTTCCCCCCATTTTAGTAAGCAAGTAGTTATTAAGTGTCTCCTGTCAGGCATTCTTCTGGCTACTGAGAATACATTTTTGAGCGAGGTGAGAGTGCTTGTGCACATGAAGTTTACAGCAGAGTGAGAGAGGTAGGCGGTCAACTCCTAAGTACATGAATAGAGGAAGGAATGAATAGTAGATCGTTTTGATACTGCTATCAGTGTTAATAAAGTATTATGAAGGCATTGGAAGTGACGTTGGCTTGGCATCTGAAGTGAGACCACAATAATATTGAAGCAGTCAGTCACCTTGATGACCCAGGGTTAAGCGATGCAAGCAGGACTGTCCATCAGATGTTAACCCCATCTCCTGTTAACATCCAGCAGTGAAAATGATGGTGGCATGTGTGGAGGACACTGTGCTTAGTGTGCCTACAGTGGCTGGAGCAAATGGCAGTGGAAGGGGATGAAGTTGGATCATTGAAAATGGGAAAGGATTTGGATATTATTTTAAGTTTAATGAGAACCCAACATACAGTTTTTCTTACAGGTGTCTGAAAATATGAAAGAGGAAGATGTTTCCTTTTATCCCTTCTGCAGCACTGATGTCATTCTATTTGCTTTCTTGTGTTTCTTATATTTCCATGCCCACCTATCTTCCTCCTTCCTGAGAAAATGGCTTTCTCTGACTGATGTCTAATGACAAGAAACAGAAGAGTCACAATGCCCACTTTGTATGGAGACCTATCTGTAGTCATGCCTTATGAAGCTATTTGGGGAAAAAAAAAACAAAACAGTTTAATGGTCAGTCATGTTTCTACAGGGCAAGAAGTACATGTATTACCATGAACCTTTCTTAGAGATCATTCAATAAATCCCTAAGGTGGTTTTTCTTTTTTTTAAAGATCCTCTGTTTGTAGTCCAAAAAGTCATTGAGAAATTAGCTTGCAATTTAAAATGTTGACACGTGTCAAGTGCCTGACTCAAAGGCTGCTGCCACCAGTTAATGTCAGTCACACTCTGCCTGCTAAAATTTTATTAAGCACAAGAGTATTCTCAAAAGAGGGCTTAAAACTGTGTAATCCATTGTGCTTATTGCTTTGATAATCCATCTAATTGTCCTTGGAGCTTCAAGCTGTAGGGTTTGGCTTCACTGGTAATTTTATGGTCACATTAATAATTGGGCTGCTGCATCTGAATGAATGTGCATTTCAAATATAGATAAAACAGTTAAGTTCTTCTACGGGGCAGGGAACACAAAGTGCTGTTCTGGAATTTCCCTATTTTTTTCCATCTCAACTTGGAAACACGTCACAAAACCAGTACTGGAAGTAATTATCTTTCTGTATTACCATTGCTATGAAAAACAACAATGCAAAAATTTCAAACCATTAACTCAGATATTTCTATAAGGGAGAGATATCTTGTGGATTATAAATTTAGAGGTATAAGAGCTTACTTTGTTGAACAGAACTTTTTTTTATCAAAAAATATTATTTTTCTTAGAAGCTAATTACTAACTTGTAAAGCTTTCTTCCCTTTTCCCTTGAGGAACCCATACCTTATTTGCTACCATACCTAATATTAAGCTGGTACTTTGTGAGTGATCAGTTAATATTAATTTTACAAAATCATGGAGTCAGCCTTCGTGTTCTGTGGAAATCCAGAATAATAACCTATTCTATTGAAAGATCTTCCATGGTCTGTAAAAAGTATAAATTGTGAAAAGTTCTAGTCCTTACTTGTCTCCCAGTTCAAGAGCCTTTGGAGTTCACAGCAGTCAGCGTTGACTCATTGTAGTTGTGAGTATTCTTGCCTCAGCAGTGGGAGGTGGACAGAACCTAGCATTCAACACCAAGGACAGTGCCAGGAATTCGAAGTCTGGTCTTCTGGTGTTTTTCTCTTCTGTTCTTTTTACCCTATAGCTTCCATTTCTCCAGAGTACAAATTCTAACCTAGAGACCAGATCAGGAATTTTGAACATACTCTTTGAACATTCCTTTGTCAGACTGGGCTTTCTTAAAAGTTAAACTAGATACGGTTTATAAAGTTAATAGGAATATAAAGAACATGGAGAAGGAATTGATACCTTTTTAAAGCAGTAGAGATTTGGATAAATTAACTTTCAGGTAGTTGTGGTGGAGACATCAGAAAATAAAACAACTGTGGTTTAAAGAACACAGCTTGAAATTCAGGGAACCCCCATTGAAAGACCTTAGAGTTGCCTGCCTGCCATAGCCTGGGCTTCACCCATTAACTGAGCATGCTGCTAACTTGTTTCTGTACCTACTTCATGCTTTTACAGCAGTCTACTCCAATTCCTCAGATGCCATTATTAAAAAAAATCATTGAATATATTTATATATATGCATATGTATCTTCTTACTTGGAAATGTGTCGGTATTTCTATAGCTATGTTTCCACAGTTACTAGAAAAAACATTGGTGACAGTTTCATGAATATGTCTTCAGTTATTCCTTTTACAGATCATTAGCAAAAGAGAGATCAGAAGAATGATTTGTAAAAGAAACAAAGAAGGCGAGGCACTGGGCAGAGCTGGTGCAGTGGTTCTTACAGCGTGCCATGGTGCAGTGATAAATGAAAAAAGGCTGGCTGCTAGCTTCGCCTGAGCCGCACCACAGCCCTGTCCTGGGAGGCAGAGATCTGAGGAGCAAGGGACGGGGTGGCAGACTGCTTCTGCAGTTTGATGAAAGCAGCAGGGAGAGCAAAGTTAGCAGAGCCATGGGTGATAGGAAGGGGTCTAAGAAATGTCAGAGAAAGGTCACTGCAGTCTTCTTTTGTGACCACTTATTCAAGTTGCTCAGTGTCTCTGAGACCTTGAATAAAGGGCTGAGAAGCCCATATGGCAGCACTGAGTAAACACCACAAAACAAAGCAACACATTAATTGTTTGGTTAAAAGGTCCAGAAAGGGAAAAAAAAAAAAAAAAAAAAGGAAACCTCTCATTGTGCAATGCCCAACAAACTTATGCACATCTCAGAGGAGAATCCTTGGCAAGTAGATCTTAACTTTCCAGTATCTAACATTAATTACTAGCATCGGTTTAGTGGATTGGCTGGATTAGGGTGTTCCTGCAGTCAGTGTTGCCTAATACACAAATACTTCTTTGTTTTTAGTTTTGATTTCTGCCAGGGATGTACCCTAATCTTTGCCTGAGCTACACAGGTATCACTCAGCTCTATGATTTTAAAGTCTCATCAGGTGATTGTGATAGCAGGTACCCATGGTCCTAGTTACTCAGGGTCTGGGTAGGAGCACTGTTTGAGCCCAGGAGTTCACTAGCCTGGGCAACAGAGTGAAACCCCATTTCAAAAACAAAATACCTGAAATTCTCAGTTGAAAATTCTATTCCGTGCTACATGTGTGTTTTCGTGCAGTTGTGCTGTCCTCCTACCCTGAAGCTCTCTGCACAGTGCAGGGGATAGTAATTGACACTGTGGTCCTTTTAAGTACGATATTAATTTTCAACAAGCTCATGATTTCTAGTACGTAAGCAAATGACATTTTGGATTATGCTAAAGTAGGGTGTATTACTCTTAAGCATGGTCTTCAAAACAGTGTATTGCAATGAAATTGTCATTTGAATTAACTCAAAAGTGGTATCCTAGTCTTCTGGGTATGGGTATGGTTCTCACTTAGGGACACTAGTCCTTGTAAAAATGAAAAAGGCAGTCTTTTCCTCAGTGAAAATTTCATGTTGTTTAATTTACTTTCTTAATTTTGATCTCCTTTAATTTTGATCTCTCTCTTCTTCACTGGTAGTCAAAAATGGCTTTTCCTTCTGCATTCTTACCCCACTGTCTCTTTTGGATAACTAAAATATTATTTATTTCAGCATCTTAAATGGCTTTGTTACTTAATAGTCTCAAAGTGATATTAATTAGAAGCAATGAAATGATATCTCTACTATTGGGGTAAGAAATTTCAAAAGTAGAGCTCTTAAGTTTTAAAGGTGCTCTTAGCAATAGCTCTTGCTTGTTCCTGAACAGATCATGTCTTGGAAGTATAATTGGTTGATACGTCAACATACCAGGTGCTGTAATGAATTTAGACTTTCCCAGTATATCCATGGAAACTCAGTTACATATGTTGTAAGCATTTGTACTATTAAATGCTAGGATTTCGGACCATCCAGTTAAGGGTTTTAAAAACAATATGAAGAGGTGGTGGCACTTGCCTGTAATCCCAGCACTCTGTGATGCTGAGGTAGAAGAATGGCCAAGTTCAAGCCCAACCTGAGCTAAGAAAATGAGAACATAGCAACTTACTGAGACCTTGTTTCAATATAAAAAGGCCTGGTCCGGGATGTAGCTCATTGTGGAGCCCCTGAGTTCAATCCCCAGTATAGCCCTCCACCAAGTGAAAAAAGTAAATTTTCTCAACCAAATCGAATTTCATGGAATTCTGATGCAATGTGGCAGTGTTGTTTTCACAGATGATGGGGTGATCAGCTCCCCCTTTCCCCAGTAGCTGTTAGGAGCTATTGTTTAGCCAGAGCCCAACTTGGCAAGCCAAGCCAAGCAGCTTTATGATGCTTGTTGGCCTAGGAACTCCAAGGGGACAGAGTAGCTGTTGGTGGTAAAAGCTTAAATTGTGTTTTGCAAAACACAAAGTTATAGTGGCCACTAAATTCAGCAGAGTTGTGTGAAGTACCCCATTTTCCCCTGCTATGAAGATGTCTACATGGTGTGATTGTTGATGCCTATAACAGCTGTCCAGCTAGTGCCTTTATAGAACTCAGCAGGAACATCTGCATTACCTGCTCTACACAAGGCCTCTGGGCCTTTGGGCCTGCTCTACACATGGCTTTCCGCTACCTTCCTCCCCTTGCCTTCTTCTGCCACAGCCTGGGCTGGCACTGACAGAGCAGCTTCATGGCCTTCTTACCTACTGCTGTTAGTATCCCAGTAAGAGAAGAAAGGGCCAAAAGATTTGCAGATGCATGGAATGAATGAGCAAATGAAAAATAAAACTGAAAAGTAAGTTTGTCTTAGCTGATCTTTCAAAGTTGGTTTGAACTCTCTTCCAGTGACATTTAACAGTTCCTACTAGGCAATTAAAGAAAACTCTAGAAAACCCACTTTATGTTTTCTGCCTAGTACCCTGTATAGGAATAGCAGTATATCTTTAAGCTACTTTATGATAGCTACCAAATGACATGTGTTTAGAGAATGTTAACTCAATTATTAGATACTCTGTCACTCTGGTTTCTCCATTTTCCACTTCTTGGCCTGCAGATACAAAGTTAGGTGGTAAGGCCATTCTTTCCCGTTAACCATGTTTTCCTATATTCATGATTGTTTTGTGGGAGAAAAGGTCCTTATTGAGATCAAACACTTGTTTTTTGCAGATACTCATATTCCTCCTGAATGTGCATGCATTGCAGACATTTTAGTGTATAAAACAGAGTCTGTCCTGGTTTATTGCACAAAAGAGATCTGCTTTTGGGGGTCCCATATTAGGCCTCAGAAGGAATATCCCTCTTTGAACATGATGGTAGATTATATAGCATTCTATGACTGAATCTCCATACAGCTTAAAGATTCTGAAGGTGAGCACAGATCTCCAATAAAAACAGTGCTTTGGCGTACAGCCCACTTACAAGTTGAGGTGACCTTTATTTTCTTGTCTGTCTTGCCTTTACTTTTGTTCTATCATAGGATGAATTTTTCAAAATCACACATACTTCTTTCCCCCAGATGCAAGAATAAAGATGTCAACCCTTGAAGGACTATTTCCACATGCAAATCCCATGCAGTCTTAATCAGGTCGTGATGATTTTCAGTTATCATGGTCATTTCTACTCTGTTCCTACATTTTAAGGAACTTTGCTATGAAGTTGCCCAGAGAACAGCCATGCTTGTTGGCACTTGCCCTGCCTCAGTGCTGTGCATGCTTTATGTTGGGTATCAGTTGCTTGGGTGAATAAAACAGAAACTTTGCCCTTAAGACACTTAAAATGTAGAAAACGTGTTTTTCCAACATGAAGGAATTGCTTGTGCGGTAAAGAAATTAACCTCAGGTCATTGAAGAGTCTCACTCCTGAGGCACTATTTCCAGTGCTCATGGGAAAGTGTTCTTCCTAGGTAGCTCAGCACACTCACAGCCCTTCGTGAGTCTCATGCACTTCACAGTGGGCTCTGATCTGATGGGGCTTCTGTGACTCCAGCTGAGATCACGTCTTTGCTCATCTTCACAGTCCCAGTCTTCTGCTTCGTGCTTTCCCATGACACACCCTGGTTCATTCATTACTGGCAGAAAGCAAGTACCCTTCCTGCTCCTATATCCTTTCCCTGCTTCAAAGTTCTACATAAGTCCCCGTGAAGTATGTCTTTAACTGTAGTTGGTAATTTTTCATTCTCTGTCTCCCTTCACTAGATTATAAACACAAGAATGAGCTGCTGAGATTTTTTTGTCCATGTTTCCTACTGAACTTCTATAGCCTACATAGGAGATTAGGGGTAAAATGGATAATAAATTCTTCTGCATCATGATTAGATAAATGAATGAATGAGAATCTGCATGAAAATCCTTCTGGATTTACAGACAAAATTACCCTTTTTTGTGAAGAAGAAAACAAGGTTGTCAGTTGCATGACGTTCCCAGCTGGGTAAGGAGCATCTGTCTAAATAGGATTTGCATTATCCCATTTAAGAATTTCTCAAGCAGGTGGAGAAAAGGTCAGTCATCTTCTGTCTCCCACACCCACTTACGAAAATAAATGGCTTACTCCTGCACCTTCACCAGTCTCTTCACTTGCCTGGAAAAGGTCACTGCCCGAGCCCAGGCGCAGTCCTCCTGCATGTGTTCCACTGAGAAACACCCTTTGTGAACTCAGTTGCATTCTTTAGGTGGTGTTGACAAATTAACTTTTTTATTGGCCTAGCAGCTCCCCAAAAGTGGTAACACTAATTCTGGGGAGGCTGTAGCTACTAGGGTAGCTCTTAATGCGTTTTCCTTGAAAAGAATTAAAGTGAAACAGTAATGGAGGTGAATGGAAGAGCACTGTAGCTAGTGTGGGGTTCAAACCCTAAGGGCTGCTCTTCTCACCAGAGGAAGCGGGAGTCAGCTGGTCTCCCTTGCTTCTGTGCTCCGTCCTGTCTCACTTCCCGTATTGCCTCCTTTCTTTGTTTCCTAAAGGCCCTGGCCATCTGCTTGCTTGCTAATACACAGAGCCATGCATGGTGAAGAAAAGAGGATATATTCATAGTATTACTGCCAGACATGCATGTAATTTGGACAGAGGTAGACAGAGATGAATACTATTAAGCCAGGATTGTTTTTCCTATAGTGTTTTTATCATATTTCTTAATGTAAAATCATAATATTTAAAAATGAAAAAGTAATTATTACCTCATATGTGGAGTGCCTGGCTATAGTATAAACTTGGAAAAGTTTACAATTTCTTTCATATATATTCATGCAACCAAAGAGATACCGAGTATCCAAATGATGACAGTATTGGTACAAACAAGACACTTATCCCAGAAGACAATCAGGAGGAGGTATTAATAAGAAAGACAGCTGTTTAGAGCTGAGCTGAGACCAAGTTGATTAAATTGTGTTCTGGAGGAGATTTAAAACTTAAGTGATAATTTGTAAAAAATTAACGAAAATTTATTTTGGTGGCATTGGCTACCATACTAGAAAGAAATAACAGTGTGACTGTTAATGCAGACTTTCCATCTAGGCTGTCATTTTTCTCCTCCTGAAGTACACAAGGTATAACTTATGGAGGTTTGAATGTGGAAACATTAATATTGTTCATTTTCCAGTCATTCTCATAGTAAATATCTACAAAGACTTTTATCTTTTATTTAGAGTTTCGTTTGATGTATTTGTTTTAGATCAGCTTAGTTAACAATTTTGAGAACACTGTTCTTGACTTGGTTTCAAATGCCTGACCTTGCCTTTGTTTTCATAAAATGTTTCAGAGCTTGTGCTGCTGAAGCTAACAGTCTTTAAATTCTGTTGTAATTATCTGTAAAACCTTTGATGTCCAATTATGAAATTTTATCTGGGGAAACATTCTTATACTATAAACAAATGAGAAACGGATTTAAAAAAGAAGTTTTTTGGTTGCAGCGTCCTTCTTTTTAAAGTTCATGTTTTACAAGGATCTCAGTTCTTGTGCATGAGCTTTTATAACAGGCCTTTAAAATACCTTTCTATACCATCAAAAGCTTCACCTTAATTTGTTGTCATCAGAGTTTGGGATCAAATGCAGAAAGTTAGGTAGGTTCTTGGTGGTCACTCAGTGGGCCATTTGTGCTACAAAGATTCTGATGAGCTGGTTTTCTAAGCAGACCATTCGTTAGTAAATTTTGTGTCCTGCTACTCAGGTTACTGGACTTTAACAGCACTGGCATCAGTTTCTCTGAAACTGTCCCACAGAGGGGCAGCCTTTTAATAATTCTTAAAAGTATACCTTATTCCTGGGATCCCTCAGGATCTCTCAGGTTGGTCCCTGCTACCTATATTCCTGGCCATGTGATGGCAGGGCCCTCTGTAGTACTTAATGCCTATTTTTGTCTTTGTGTGTGGAGTTACCAGCTTCTTCATTTTCAAGAAAGTTAGAGAACGCGTGTTCACCCCTGACAGACCTAGATGTGAATTCTGGCTTTGCTGTTTCTTTTGACCCGAGGGAAAATATTTAAGCACATCGAAGCTTTAGTTTCCTGACAGAGTCACTCCTACCTGGAGCTGTTACTGTAAGGACTAAATTACAGAATACTGAATGGCTGGCATATTGTAGGCAGTCAGAGGAGGTAAGCTTCATAGTTTCTCTGCCTAGAGGATACTCGCTGCGCTGGAGTGCTTCCTCAGATCCCGTGGGAAACAGAATGCAAACCATTTTTACACAGTTTATCAGAAATCGCATGGGGCTTTTAAAAGTATTTGAAAACTAGAACTTGCATTTATTTCATCTTTTTTTAAAATCCAGATTCTAGGACACAAATCCATAAATTCCATAAACGTTCATGTCATGCCTTGAAGCTCATTTTATCTGTAAATGGGGTGTCTGAACCGCCTAGTGGCTTGGTTGTGAGGTTTTTTATTCACCTACCAACTTGAAAGGCTAGGGAGGTATTTGAAAGCTATTTTGGCATTCTGCACAGGCAGATTATTTAAATTACATTTTCAAGTATGTGTGATACCTACATGAATCCAAAAGCTAGAATGTGAAATGTGTTATATTTTGCCTTATTTTTCCTATTAGGTATGGGAAGGAATATTTTTTTTAAGAACTTAGGAACAGTATTTACAAAGTTATCTAAATATAAGCTTTAGAAAAGGTTCACTATGACCCAGGAAATTAAATGAAGAAATTGTCAGAAATGATATGATACTTCCACTTAAAAGATACAAAAAAATAATAACTAGTGTTGGACGTTAGTACTTAAATATTCTATCCCAAATCTATAAAAACCATGAGTTGCAACAGTGGTTTCCCTGAAAACTGTTCAAGGGTGCAACTTTGACGGACCAAGGCCAGCAGCTCTGGAACAGATAAGGAATTGATGAAGTGTCAAGAGGAGAAAAGAAAACAGAACACGAGGATCACTGTACACTCAGAAGGAGCTCTGTACAGAGGGCTTTTCTCTCCTCTCCTCTCCTCTCCTCTCCTCTCCTCTCCTCTCCTCTCCTCTCCTCTCCTCTGTTAACTTTTACGATTAAGACAGCTGAGATTGTGATGTTTTTATACTTTACTGTAAAATACGTTCTTCAAACAGAACAGAACCTTTGGGATCCCATTTGTCATTTGGACCCCTCTTCATTTCATGTCAGAAAATGTAGCTCAGAGCCTAGACTAGAGTGAACTGGAATTAAATCCAGGTTTCAACTTCCTTGCCTGTGACTACATCCTGTATTTCTTTTAGACGATGAACGCAAAGCATGATGTCTCTACTCCGCGATCCTCAACCCCTCCTGACCTGCTGAGATGAAGCAGGCCAGGAAATAGCACTTAGGGTGTTCAAGCCTGCACCCTTGTTGAACCTCTCTCCATCTTTGCACTTGGAGTGTCGCTTTGCAGTAAGAAAATAACTACTAGAGGAAAGAAGTGACTAAGTGCAGGAAACTTCTGGGAACTGAGATCCTTGTCTTCTATTTCATTTAATCTCCAAGAGCAACTCCTGGCAGGGATTTTTGGACTCCATTACAGAGAAAGCAGCTGAGGTCCAGAGGGGTGGAAAACTCGGCCCAAGCAGTTAGGGAAGCAGGATCACCATAAAGATCCTAGCTTTGGACTAGCTGATCAGTCATTCTACTCTGCTTTCTTCCTGAATCTCTTTCCCCTAAAATGGAGAAAGCAAGTGCCCAAGAAGCTGGCCTCAGCTGGCCAGCTGTAATGGTTTAAAATGTTTGGAGTGTATTAACTGTGGAGAGAGAGACTGAAACAGATTTATTAAGAACATTAGAAAACGAAGTGCTGACATTTCCATCTTGTGCAGGCAGTGAGTGAGAAGGGACAGGAAAGCAGTTGAAAGAAGTAAGAATCCTTTTACCTCTGAGTGCTGATTTCTTTCTGCTGCTCATAATGTCCTGCTTTTCTGTGATGCATCATGCCAGATATGGAGAAGGCAGCACTCTGTATTCTAGAGATCTACTACGATGGTTTTCAGGACTGCAGAGACCAGGCAGAGACTATATGATGCTACTCACACCCTCTCCTCCCAATTTGGCCATTCCCCACTAAACAAGTGGAAGACTCTGATCTCAAGTGGGTAGATTTTGGCAGGAACAACCCGATCATCCTTCTAGACAGTACATAGCCAAATTGGGATGGGATCGCCTAGCTGTGGCCAGCATTTCCCTTGGCTCTCACAGTAAGGAATCCAGGGAGTTAATAAGTCAGAATCTAATGGAAGATCTTTGTGATTCCTCAGCGTTTATGCCATAGCTGCTGCAGTGATAGCACAATTCTCCATGTGGTTCTTTCTGCTCTGTGACTTAAACAAATTAAACTGTCCCCTTATGCTTCCTCCATTATTGTGATGCAGTATTTATTCTGTTTGGGTATGGGTAATTAGAGCAAATTCAGAGAGATTTCTCATACCCTGGCAGGTCCTTCTGCAGAATGCTTGATTGTGAATGATTTGTCAATATAAAGACATGAAATAAAACAAGTATATCATTCCTATCCATCCAGCATCAGTATCTAGGTTAAAAGCAAATCTAATATCCTGTGATGACATTTATTCTGACAGTGGCAGAGTGAGACCTTTGTCATGGTGTCAGGAGATGTTGTCATATAAATTATATGCGTGCTGTACACATACATAGGCACACATACTTTAAAGCCAAACCCCAAAGGCTGTACATGTTGGTAAATAATAAGCATATACTTGAACAGAATGAATGTCAATGAACTGCATACCTTAAAGGCTAGGTCTGAATTTATGTGACTCTCACATATTGTTCATCGTCTGGTCCAGAGACCAGCACATAGGAGACATTTGGTGCAAGTCTTCTGAATGTAGAATGAATGAAGCCTTGCATGTTTGACAGTCACATACCGTGGAGTGCCTCTGCCCATATTCTGACTTGGATTTCCAGTGAGCAAATGGCTTACTTTACTTTCAAACCATGTAACAAGAGTCCACAAACTATGTATAGCTCATGACCCAAATCTGGCTTCCTGATTTTTATAAATAAAGTTTTATTAGAATACAACCTTGCCCATTTGTACATGAATTATCTATGGATGCATTTAGAATACAAGGGCACAGTTGGATGATTATGGCATAGACTGTAAGACTGTTAAAGCCTAAAGTATCTAGACCTCCGTAGAAAATGTTTGCTGACTACCATAGAGGAGCTGACTTTCAGATCCCCCAGTAAACATAGGTTCTTACTTCTTAAATACTCATGTCTTCTCATGACATGACCCTTCCAATCTGTGTGGTTTTTCCCCTTCTGTGGTGACTGAGAGGAAAAATGAAGTTGAGTAAACAATATATGATACTGCTCTGGGTGTACATTAACTCTGTCTTTTATCCCTATTCCCTTTTGTCTCGAGTGCTGCTCTCAGAGCCCCTGAACTTGGGAGGACCCCCATGGCTTTTTTTTTTAAACCACTGTGTGTTCCAAGCTAAGGGAAGCTGAGCGCAAGCCACTGAGAAGCCACTTTTATTCAGTGAATTGTCTTCCAGCCTTCAGGGAACTGTCCCCATGATGGGGCAGCAGGGCTTGCAGGAGACTGAGTCACACTGGCTTTGCACCTTTCCTACAACTATTAGGTATCTTGGGCTGTGTTGATATTTTGCATTTCTTGTTTTAAGTCTTGGTCCTGCACTTATTCTGATTCAGCATAACCACAAAGCTCCCAACGCTTCATGATTTTGTTTGTCTCCACCTGTTGGACATGCATAAGGGCCTGGCATGGCCTGAATCCTACTGACCCCCTACTGACCACCCCCCCTTCTGTTTTACTGCTTCTGCCTGCAAGTACCCCAGCAGCTTCTAGCAGAGACCTGACCAGTAATAGAACCTGCTTCATTCTGGTCAAGGCAGATCTTAATCTTGTGTTGGATTCCCTTTAATATAGCTTCCAAATTGGTTGCAGGTCTCCAAGTAGCAAAATATTATTAGGCTGTTGTGAATTGATGAACACATCAAGATCCTATATCCTTAGGGGTGGGAAATCATAGAAGCAAGCCGAGTTGTCTCTAACCAGGGTGTTGTTATTGCTACCACAGCAAAGTGGCTGGCAAGTCTGCACAGCAAGCACTGATGACCTTCAGCCAGTTGGTCTACAGCTGCCCAGCCCAGGCAGCCCATAGCTGCTATGAGGAATTATAAGTGTTATAAGATTTCATTGAACTTTTAAATTCAGTGCTCCAGTTGCCCCATTTTTAGCCTTTAATGACTACAGTACCCACTTATATAGGCAGCCTGCATGACCCCAAACTCCCTGAGACAAGAATAATATAGAGAGCTCTGAAATAAGCAGAATAATTCTTGGCATTCATGCTAGCTGAGTGATCAGATGCTGTCTGCACTGCATAAAGTAGGGAGACTTTAGAAAACTGCACAAACATTTTACAAAGGACTAAAAGGCATGGTTTTGAATACTCTGCATTTCTACCTACTTTTTGCATCCCATTGAAATGCTTTTAAAAGGACATGACCTTGTTCAGTACCCACTCTGTGCTGGTTATAGGTAGATGCTTCCCAGATGCAATATTTAGACTTCTCTTCCTATTTGATGGAAGACAAATTGAAGCTTACCATGGTTAAGTAGCCTGTATGAGATGAAAACTTTCTCAGTTGGGGCCTTCCAGAAGTCTCCATAAGCAAGTGAGATTAATGACAGGATATCATATGAAAAATAATTTGGAAGCTACTGAAATTATTGTGGCTGGTGACTTAGAATTCCTTCTACTAAGTAAGAACTACTAGGAATACTTTGGCATCATAAACTTGATAGTGAAAAGATATGCTGTTTAAAAGATTACACGTTAAATAAATTGAATATATAGAAATAAACCTTAATGGCTTAGGGCCCCAAACAGTGCAGAGGGTGCTGGCATTGCTAACTCTGACTTAATACTGTACACAAGAGCAGTCTTGTGACCCTCACAGGCCCAGGTCAAAGCCTAGTGTGTGTGGTATGAAATTCTGAGAGCAAGATTTATCACATGGGTTCAGACTCATAAGCTCCAAGCTTCCAACCTGCACCCGGATTCTTCCTAACGCAAGTGAAATTCTGTGTAATGTCCTTCCATGCTTCACTGAGGGTTTTGGATGGGAAGAGGAATCGATTCTACCCAGCTTCTGAGCATTTTCTGTAGTTAATAACTTGTAGGCTTTAGAATATTTTCCAAGGAAAACCATATTTTAGTTTGGTTATTCAATTCCTTTTCATTTAACAGAAAGATTACATAATAGCCAGGCATGTTGGTACACACCTGTAGTCCCAGCTACTCGAGAGGCTAACACAGGAGGACCAAGAGTTCCAGGCCAACCTGGGAACCTAGAAAGATGCAGTCTGTCAAGGCAGAGGAGGTAGAATGGGCTCAACGCCTAGTGTAATAAAAAGAAAAAAAAAGACTATGTAAATGAGTATGTAATAATCTACATAGAGTGTATTTTCTTGTTTTCTACCTTGAGATACAACTAAAACATGTATTTACTTTCCTGGATAAAATATATAAAGTTAAATCACCCTTCTCAATTGACTGTCCTGGAACCTGTCCTTCAGGGATTTGTTGGGTGCCCAGAGGAGCAGAGTGCTAAATTTTCAAGATTTGATAGCCGACAGAAATTAGCAGTTGTTGCAGTATTTACACCAGGGAAATGTCCCTTAGAGCGAATGGTCAGAGAAGCCAGCACAACACTGGCCGTGGCTCATTGGCCCACTCCCTGGGACACTGTGGGACCCAAGCCTGGGCGAGGGTGAACAGTGAGCTCGCCTCTGTTCTGCCTTCCTTAGAGGCTTCTTCTGCTTTATCTGAAATTCTGACGTGGAAAAGAGGTGATAAATTTAGGTGTTCACTCATGACCTTGGGAATGGAGCAGACGGAGGAAGTATCAAGGTAGACTCAAAGTTTGAAACCACTTCTTTCATTGTTACCTGGACCTAGAGGGCTCAAAGAGCGAAGTAGACAGAAAGATTCTGGCATCAGATGTGGGAGTCCACCCTGGGCAGACCTACACTTCTACTGTGAACTTGTTTTGTGTCAGCAGCCACTGAACTAGGGACTGATTTCAAAGTCAGCCTTCCTTTGCCTTGATCAAGGTCCCTGAGTCTTAAGTGACCAGGAGCCAGACACTCTGCCATGTTTTGGGGATACCGGAGCGAAGGACTTTTCATGATGAGGGACATGGTCTCTAACTGCTTTGTTTTATCTGTCTTGCTACTGAGCACTTGAAATGTGGCCAGCATGATGGAAGAACTGAATTTTCAACTGTGACTAATTGTAATTAATTTGAGTTAGTGTTTCAGCTGCCACAATATCAGGCATAGAAGCCCTGCCACTTTTAGGGACAAGAGTGGGTAGCATCCCGTGGGCTAGCTTACTGGTGTGTGTGTGTGTGTGTGTGTGTGTGCATCTCTTATACTGGATTCAGACATGGGCCTTTAAATGGTTCCCAGACTTCCAATTCCTAACCACAATGTCATTGACAGCAAGACCAATGCTTATACCGCAACGGCAGATACAAACCTGTGCATCGCCATTGGGCGAGCACACAAGAATATCACTCACATAATCCTCATTCCTTGTCCTCACTCCTGGTTATAATGATATCCTCTAACTTACAGGTGAAAACGTGAGTCACAGAGAGATACAGCCCTTGCCTAAGTCTTCAGACCCACAATTCCCACCCAGACACACCTTACTACACCAGAAGCCACTTTGTTGGCCACCGTCTTAACAGAACACAGAGGATTCTGAAAACAATCTTCCATCCTTGTTCTCATAGAAGAAAGAAACTACATAAATAATGTGGTTTTCCTTTCATTAAGTATTTATCACAGGACTCTCCCCATGTGAGCTTGGATTTTAACATACACATTTGGTTTTACATCATTTATTGAATTTTACTTCATACCTGTCTATATTTGTATCTGTTTTGCTGTGTGGCTTAAATCACTATTAGCTATGTCAAAGTCAGTGACAGGGTCACTGTTTGGGCTTTTAAATTCTTCCATAGGAATGTGGTCTATTGATCAACAAATTCCTCACATAACCCTTCTCCTCAGGGTGCTGCTTTGCGATATGTACAGATTCAAGTATAAATGACTGAGATGGGATGAAAATGGATAGGTAAGCCCAGGATTGAACAAGGCTTTCTGAAAATTCCCTGGTGTTAATTACCTACCAATCTCTTAAATATTTAACGTTTACCTGCTAATTCTTACTGCTTAATCACAATATAATTTTACTGTGGAAATCAGAGTTGGGCAGTGGTATTAAAGAAATGTTCGTTTTGTAGACAAGCTACCTACACTAAGCTGGAACAGCCAGAAGCCAAGGGCAATACCCCTACCAGATACTGGAGCCGGTGCCATAGCCTTACTTTTTGTCTTGGAATATACAGGTCTTATGCCCCACCCCTTGGTGCAGTAAGCAAAAATAAAATAAAATTAAAATAAAATAAAATAAATAAAATTTTAAAAAAGACCTAGAGCAGTCCTCTTGAAGAACTTTTGCTCTGATAATATATTATCTGGCTTACCTTTTCCATGCTGCCTGCTACCTTAACCACCAAAGTAAAAACCACGTAGGGCAACAGGGTATCGTTCCTCAGCCTAACCTCAAAACACAGTCTGGGGGAAATCCATTTCTAAGGAGGAATGGCAAAGAGAGGACCTGACAGTTCAAGTTCACAGGTTGATGAGCCATGGGTACTGCTTAGAGAAGTCTGGAAACAAAGTGGTGTTGGATGTGTCACTCTAACGCACTGCCTGGCTCACAGCTAGGGTGGCTGGCTGGCTGGCTGGCTAGGGAGCTCAATGACGTCACAGTTTCAACTTCAAAATATGGTCAGGTCTAGCTAGCTTTTACCAATGCTAGTCAGTATTGACTATGAACTTGGTATTGTTCTCTCTGCAACTCAACTGGACATACAGGGCACCCCATCTGAATAGGCATCTGTCTTTTCTAGTAAGGGACACTCTTTTGTATTTCAGAAAAAGAATGAAAAACACTGTTATATAAAACCTTGTGCAGCCTCATTGTCAATGTCATTCCGATTACTTATTATTCGCGTGTAAGTCAGCATTCACTTTTCTCAATACCATCTGAATTTTTTTCTCTTCTATAATGATTCCTAAGAGGCAAATATTATCTTAAGTATCTTGGACTGGCATATGTATTACATATTATCAAGATCATAAACTGTTAGTCTTACCAGATGAAAAGGAAAGGTTCACCAGTTCATTCACAATATGGTTTAAATCCAAGGCCAGACAGATGCTTACTAACCAGAAGTACACCATGAGGATGAGTATGCCATGAGGGAAGCTTAGCTTTCAGTACAGTCTGACCTCTTGCAATCTGCTGTTTAGAATACAGCCTATCCACAGAACTGCTGGCTTTAGTCCCATTATGCACTTGAACTTTGGGGCTTCATAGATGGACACCTGGGTGATAAGGTATAGAACATGTAAGACATAGTATACATACATACCCTTCCCGATGGGCCTCTCCTTTCTCTAGCTCCTGAATGACCCCCAAGAGCACTTTGATGGTCTCCTGACTTGAACTGATCAAGTTCTCCATCATCTGAAGCTGTGCCTTGAGGTCCACCACTTCTGTGTGAGGCACAATTTGTTGGCATTCTTCACCTTCAGCCATGGCTGGGGTGCTGGGCTGACTCTGCAGGGGCTGTTCCTTACATTCCGGTGACTGACACTGCACTGGGGGCGAGCGGGCCCGTGCAGAGCTGGGGGTTGCCTGCAGCCCATTGAGATGCGCGGCTCTCCTCTGCTCCTCATCTGCAGGGCAGAGGGACCACTGGCTGGCCGCAGCAGAGTTTGACAAGCCAGGCTCTGGGGTCCTGGCACTGATGACAGGTGTATATAAGGTGGCCACCTCTGTTTTAAACACTCTCCCGTGCGCCAGCGGAGCAGGCTCTTCTGAGTCTGGGGTGCCCCCTTCGGACTTTGCTCTCCTCTGCAGCTGGTGCACAGCCTCTTCCGAGAGAGGCTGCGAGGAGTTCTGGAGTAGAGCCTCTGCATGGCTGAACACATCGGGGTCTTTGCAGGGCCCTGCGCAGTTAACCCCAGGGAGCAGGTCCATGGCGTTCACATGCTCATTGGAATGGAAAACCAAGGCTGTTGTCTTGTATATCCGTCCCGCGCTGCATGTTTGGATCTCCTCCATGGGTGCAGCCTGGCTCTTCTCTTTCACATCTGTTAGGAACCCATTGTTTTGGCTTTTGAAGGGATCTGCAGCTGGGATGTTTTTGAGATTCCCTTTTTTTCGGTCCAGAGGGAATGTCTGGTAACACTTCCTAAGGTCTGGTGAGGTCTGCACACCTGTGCTCTTGGTGACGTTGGGAATGGAGCGGCGTGCGGGCACCGTCATGTACTTGCGATACGCTGCTCTGCAGGACATGGGTTTGGCCTCTCGCTTCTCGCCCAGCTGTCCCGAGGAAAGGTGTGTGTCCCTCTGCTCATTCTGGGCCTCACAGATATCCTTAAAGCGCACCTGCAGGGCTTTGTTACGCTTTTTAATCTGCCGATTGGGATCCAGGGCATATTTCATCTCCAGGGCCAGGCAAGCAGCCGGCTCCACTTCAGTCTCGGGCGTCGTGAGTGTGCATTTGCTGGTTTCTTTACTGACCATGGTTCCTGCATTCAGAGACAGCAACAGAGGTGTCAGTGGATCAGAAACATATGAGAAAACACAGGCAGCAAGGACTTCTAGCCAAAATTATGACTGCCGGCTTCCTAATTATTTTTAAGCAGGTGAGGTCGGCCTTTATGTTAAGTAAAATCAGACAGGCGGGGAGTTGCTGGCAGGCACATCATGAAATGCTTCTCAGATATTAAAGCCTACTTGCATTTCCATGTGGGATACATTTGTTTTTCTTTTGATAGTAATGCATGTTTCTGTGTTAGACCACCGTGGTTTACTATATTCATCTAGAGGCCCAATAATACTGCCTTGTCTGCTTTGCAAATTATCTTTTTATATGCATGTCTCTACTTTGTAGGCAGATGGTTTACCAAATGCAACATACTTGGTTTGAGTTTTTACTACTTTTTGCAGATGACGTGATTAACCTATTACTGGAATCGAGAAGTGCTGTTTTAAGGACTTATTGAAGAATCTAGGTCCGGAGCAGATATATGCGGAGAGCCTGTGAGAAGGATCTGAATCAAATATATTTAGGTTAGCCATCAGGGATTCTGTGGGAGCTGGCCACGGTCCTGCACAAAAATCTTTCTAGGGTACATTTTGGAGGGTTGGTTTGCTTCTCATGGGTTAATACCAGTCCGAAAAGCAACTTGGGTTTCCCTGCATCCACAAATATAGTGGGAGCAACTCTCTTTTTTTGCTCCCATGGGGAATAGAATTTGAAAATACTTCTAAAAAAATTAAAAGAAATTATTCATTCTAGATTCAAGTTTTGTGTTTTGATCATAGTCTTGGAAAATGAAAACAATGGTAGTTGTTTCCGTACTTAAATCTTGAAAGAAAATAAAATCATGAGGCTTTATGTTAATCACGCAAATTCATCCTGGGCTGAATTATTAAATGCAGCTAAAAAGATGCAGGTGGCCAACGATTCCTCTCGGGGAATACCAGTGGGGTAAAATGCCTTCACTTTATTAGGCAGATTCACAGCTGCTTATTGCACATGGAAGAACTTTCCTGAGGGCTGAACTTAAAGCAGGAAAGCACAGTTAATTTTTTTTTTTATTTTTAAAAAAATTTTTATTGTTGTTGAGCTGCCCTTTGCTATATATACCCCTTGCCTTTGAGAACGTTACTGTTAGATGGGAAGTACTGGAGACGTAGCTACGGTACAGGGCTCTGGCGTGGCTTAGTATCCAGGGAGGAAAGGTTATAGACAGAAGTGGTGAGAGCTGTACTGCTCAGCCCAGGGTTGTCAGACCTTGTGTCCTTTTCTGGGGGCCTGAGAACTGAGCCTGGAGACTTGCAGTAGCAGTTCTTGAGAAATGCCACAGTGACTTCAACCCTTGAATGGTGGCTACCACTCATGAGTCAGATGCTCAGTGCTATGTAAGGGCTTTCCTTAAGATATCCTTGAAGGTCAATACTATGCTTCCCATTTCAAGGGGGAACTGTGGGGTCAAACAGGCTGCGTTACTCATTCGGTGTCACACAGTAAGCACAGGCAGGAGTAAGACCTAATTCATCAGACTTAGCATCCATGCTCTTTGTAGATTCAGAGGTCCAAGAGGTCTAACCCCTCCTCATGTCCTTAGTCTTTACTCGGTCAGCACTGCAGGCCAGTATGTGTGGTAGCATGGTGGAGGGGAAGAAGAGAGGAACCTGTAGAGCCCCTGACTGACAGTCATTCCTCTCTGCAGTCTGGGTCCTCCATAACTGACCCTGGCATCTAGAGTGGCTGCCAGCAGTGGTTACCAAGTGAAAGGCTTTAGAGAAAAAAAAGGGTCTTTACACTATGCAGTGAACTAACTCATGATAATGTAGAAGGATAACAGAATAATTTCTGTAGGATTTGATTGAATTTAGACCATGGTTTCTCAATCACTGCACTGCTGCTGTTTCAGTCCAGACCACTCATAGTTGGAGGCACTCCCATGTGCAGTGCAGAATGTGCAGCAGCAGCAGCAGCATCTCTGGCTTCTATCCACAGGGCAGAAGTAACATGCCTTCCTCCCTGCGACTACTAGAAAGGTCTCCAGAGTTTGCCAAATGAGTCCAGGGGGCAGACTGTCCCAGCGGAGACCACTGCATCAGCTGTTTCCGTCTCAGATACCTAAGGTTCCAGTTCCACCATCCCCCCGGTGTCCTGAAAGTCAATGCTCTTAGAGAAAGCAAAGCAGGTCTTTGTTTCTTTACTGGGGGCTGTGAATATCTCGAGCCTCTATAATGTGAAACTACACCAGCAGGTCAGTTTGAGGAAGCGTGAAAAGGAAAGGAACAAACTACAGATGTATCTATATCCTGGCTCTGTTCTGCAGAAGACTAAATTGTATATAGTGGGTAGGACGAGCCAAGCTTGCTAGCAGAGATAATAAATAGATATCTTTTAGAGTCACTTATCCCCATAGGTTAAAAAGATGCACACAGACGAACGTGGTGTGGGGGGGGGCAGAGTATTGGAAACCAGGGGCATATTAAGAAAATTAAATCTTAACCCTCACTCTTATCTGGTATTCATTTTAGAGCTGCCTTTGCTGTCCAGGTATGTCAGAAGGTATTGTGCCATCATTCTGCAGAAGGCCTTCATACTAGGGAAAATATGAAAGAGAGAGCATTTTTACAAAAAGCAATTTACTAGTAATTTTTCAGCCTTTTCCCTGCCACTACTAAAAAATGTGTGTCTGAATAAGTTTGTCCTACCATGCTATTCATCATCATGATTTGCCAGGAACTGCACCGAACTAATTTTTTTACATCACTCTGCTGGTTTGGAAAGATATCCTGAGTGTTGCACCTACCATTGCACTCATAAAACAAATCAGAAGAATTAATTGCTAGTGGCAAAATAATAATAGTAATAATATTCTAAAGCTCTTCTCTGCCTTACAAGTTGCTAAGTACATAAAAATAATTTCTTAGTAAAAATGATGGTAATGCTTAGAACTTTTAATCAGCCTAGTTTGTTGAAACTAAAGTAATTGAGTTGTCCTGATTTCACTGATGGGGAAGACACCAAGGGACTTCTACAGTTGGTTTATTTTGGCCTCAGATGAGATTATGACTTTCTTTTGATGGCTGAATGGAATTTTCTTGGACATTAGGAATAAGGTGGACACATCTTTATAGGGCATCCACTTACAGTGTATTGGGAGGATCAGGCTTGTAGTAATCACCATTAAGGAAATTATGTGTCCTGAAAGTAAACGGCACATTTGCAGAAGACTATCTATCAGACAAATTGAACCTTCTCATAAAATGTTTCATTCATTATTCCTTCATGCATCCATTCAGGAAATGAAAGTAAGTGTGTTACAGAGTTGAATTAACATTCTGCACATATGTGGTACAGTTCTGTGTCCTAACTGGATGCCAACATCCCCCTGTGCTTCATTTGCATTTTCTTATCTGAAGAATACTCTCACAGGGGAAAGATTATTATTAGCTCCATACTGTAGACTGAGATACTGAGGCATGAGATTTTTTTTTTTTTTTGGTAACTTGCTTGGAATTAGGGCTAATGGGCTGCACACATCCTAGGTGTGCACGGAGTCCATGCGGCAAAATCTGCAACCTGAAATGACCCATGCTCAACTTAAATAAGCATCATACCGCTGATATTCATCCAAGTCATTTCCATGGCCTATTCCCATGATATTTCTGGGTTGGTCAGGACTGCAAGGACTTGCAGGAGGTCTCTGAATACACCTGGACTTGGAGCACAAAGAAGGCTTGAGGTTTGGAGTGAGCAAGAAACCCCAGTGGCACCTGTGGTTGTAGTTTACCTTTTCTGAGTCACACTTAGAACCGTGGAGTCTGGTCCTTGCCCTTGATCTGGTTGTAAATCAGCATGAGTTCCTGAAGTTTATTTTTCATACAAAAATTGTGGTATAGAATTCACTGGACTGTATGGTCTTGGGTGAAAGTGGCTAGTTATGGTTGTGTCTGTCCAGCTTAGGGAGAACTAGATGTTGAGTTGTTTGGAATAGAAATATCTTAATTACTGTCAAATTTCATAATTAACTGTGAGTTGTAAATACGTAAGCCCTGTATTTTTAGATTAGTGGTGTACAGTTATCTTTGTATGTGGCTTAAATTAACAGCTTATATAAGTGTTTATCCCAACTTAAAGAAGTAAAAAATAGAAGGAACCAAATGCCCTACAATAGTTAAACATTAAGTAAATCATGGTAGGCATTCACTTGGTAGAGCCATTATAATGATAATTGTAAAGATTATTTAGCATCATAGAAAAAGTCTTATGAAATAATGTTAAGTGAAAGAAAGCAGCCTACCAGGTTTTACTGGAAAAGTGATGAATAAATGTGGTCACTGTTTTGGGACTAAGACTGTGCATCTGGAGAGATGTTTGTTCATGTTTCCCAATTTTGGGGGTTGGGGTAGAGGGAGGCACAATGTTTTATTTCATCAGTTAAAAATGCATGGGGCAAAGGTAACCTGCCTTTTAAGGGGATCGCTGCAAAGTCTGTGAGAACTTAATTCCCAATGAGATAAAACCAGAATGATTAGATTTGTACACAGTCACCATAGCCATCAAGTTTTGGGGAAGCCTTCAACAAAGAAAATAATTTTTAAATGATGGGTGTGTGTGTGTGTGTGTGTGTGTGTATCTTATAGATTTATTCTTTTACATGTGTACTTAGGCATGTGGATATATAGACTAAGAGTGTGTGTTTAATAGAAGATATGTTAATATTTAGAAAACTTACAGATAGAAAGGAAGTTGCCATTAGTTTTAATTAGGAATAAAGCAGACTTGACCTGCATTTATAGTGTGATGTTCTTGGAATTTTATTGGTTGACGAGAGACTCTTATTTGAATTCTATCCATTCTTAAAATGTCAGCACTAATTTCTAGGATCCCATTCAGAGCTTACCATATGTGTCATGATACAATGCATTGCTAGGTGGGGCTGATAAGGAGGGAGGCTTCTCAAAACACTCTTACCCTGTCAATGGGTGGAGTTCAAAAGTTATGCAAGCAATCCGAGTGTGGAAAAGGACTGTAGAAAGTTACTGGTCTTCCCATCCCACTGCTGAGACACCTTGGAGTGAAAGATGCTGGCAAGAATTCAAGATTAATTGGGTCGGCACTTTATTCCATATGCTGAGGGAATGCCTGAGCATCAGGCTGCTCTGAATGGGCCGGGGTAGAAAATGATTATATACACAGCTTCCTACTGAGAAAAGGAGGAAGACAGACCCCCAGTCACCCAATGAAGTAGAGACCTGTTTTATAGCCACCAGTTCACTCTTCAAAAGTGAAAGTTTTTCCTCGTGCAAAGCTAACTGCTACAGATTCTGGACTGCGTCTTGCATCCATTATCCACCTTAATTTCCTTTCATACACTGAAATGATCTTTTGCCAGTCATTTGTTCTCTTCTTCAGAGGTCACTGATGAAGAAGACTGGAAGGGGCAACCAAAGTTCAGGGCCTTCTTGCAAAGGGAGCAGCGGTGGGAGGGGATGTCTGCTCCAGAAGCAGAGCCAAGGCCTACCAGAGCAACAGGGAATTCAGGCTGTTTCCTCAGTGTGTGGAATGTGGCGGCGGAGCCTTCATCACTAAGAACTGATGCTCGTCCTGCCTGAAGTCAGGGATACCAACACTCCTGCAGCTTAAAGGCAGGTTTCGAGGCAGAAGAAAAACCACCTGAAGTTCTACCTTGGTTCACTCTTACCTTTGATTTTAGAACATATATTAAACCAACAGAAAGCAAAGGATCAACGACAGTACCAGACAATGTAAACTACTGCCCTAGAGGCACTTGCTGGCCTGTTAAAGAGTGGAAGCAAAGGGAACAACCCATCTGTCTCACACAGGGGTATAGGTAGAGGCTTTAGAAGAGCCAGAAATGGCACCATTTAATGGGCAAGTCTTGTCTCTTCATTTATAATTCACTGTTTACTTAGTTTTGGGTTGATGTTAACCTTTGCTTATCCAGTGTCCAAATGAAGTCTAAACTAGTGGAAAAAAATTAGCAAAATTTTATGTTATTGGCAAAATTCAACAGGAAAACATACCTTCTCCAAATGAGACATGCATGTACAGTATTCACCTAATTTGCCACAGTTAGCTTTGCTAATTAATAATGACCATAAGAATTACACCTCATCCAGGTCATCTGCACGATTAGTAAAAGGAACCGATTTCCTTGTTCCTCTCCCTTCGTCATCAGCATGATAGTCAGAACATGAAATACAGGACTAGTGCTGAGCATAGCTCTAAGTATACCTAGTGAGTCCCCACTTGCCATTTCCTGGGTGGTTCCAAGTAATGAAGTAATAATTAACTGGTCATTTAGGCCTGACAGAAGTCTTAGTTGGTTAGAGTCGGTATGACACAGAAAACTGGCCTCCTTGCACACTTTCTGATACTTTCACTCCAATAGGGCTTTACCTTGTATTGATTATGCAGAATTCACATCATCATCATTTTTATTTACTAAAGGGCATGTCTTAAAACTAAAGTTAGAACTGTTTTTTCCCCAAAAATGATGTAGGGGAAAAACATATATTGTTTTTTTTTCTGCTTGTTACTTAAATCTCAGGACACCATGTTGGAACACCAGGGCAGGATTTCTGCTTGAAGGTAATTACTTGGTACAAAATTATTTAGAGTTGCTCAGTTGAAATCATTTGGAGTAGAAGATACAATCTTTCTTTCTGGCAAGGCCATGTGAGTGCCATTTATTACCATCAAAAGGATCCCCCCTGTATTTTCCTTGGTTTGGCCAAGATTTTGTGTAGTTCTGGGTTCACTGCAGAGACATCCAAGCCAAGAAAAAAAGAGAGCCATAAACATTTCTGATAATCAGCCTGTATTTATAAACTGATAGGTAAATGTAGAGAAAACACTCTCCCCAGGAGCTCTTGTGCACAGTCCTAACAAGGCTGCAGTGAATTAAGTGTTTGTAATCTTCCCAGCTTTGATCTGTTTTTATCGGCCCTGGTCAAATGTAGAAAGACTGTCAGTTTGAATTCTCCAGCTTTTCTTTGATTCATAAACTGTAAATGATACGGGAGTGCTTTAATTTGGAGTGGAACCAAAAAACATGAATTAAGACCCACAATGTGCAGTAGAGAAACCTTTTTTCCCCTTCTGATGGAGCTGATGGGTAAGGAGGTAACCTCAGGAATACTTCATCACCCCGAAGCAAGATGTTGTCAATCTAGACAAAATTTAAGGTAGGCAGAGGGAATGAATACATTCAATCACTGGGATCTGGAAACTGAGGGAATGACTGATAGCTAGTAACTGCAGGTGTGCACACGACAGAGTTTTAGTATTCAGAATCCAAAATGCCATTGTTAGTGAGGAGGAGGAGAAAGTGTCTATATGTTATACTTAGATTTTTGACACTCTAACAGCTGTCATAATTTATTCCTTAAGACAAATCCCACCTCTTACTAGTCTTGGTGTTATTTCTATTCTGCCAGGCCAGTTGGTTAATCCTTTCCGTGACCAACAGCTACCGTGAATGAAATGTGTGTTCTCTGTGCATAACAACAGTTCACTACTCTCAGAAAACACAAAGCTGCAGACTTCTTCCTTCACCAGGTTCCAGTATGTTGTCTTTAAACGTTGGTCTCATTTTGCATGCAAACCTTAGCAGTAGCTCCTGCAGCATGGAGGACTGCATAGTCTTTCTGGGGAGCTGATGAAACACAGCACAATGGTCATGACCAGGAATGGTCCTCCCTCAATTCAGAAGCACCATGACTGTGTTCATGTCAGCTGAGCTTGGAGCAAAAGGCAGCCAGTGTTAACAGCAGGACTGAAGGGACTTGCAGTGGGATCAAGAGAACAATTCCCAAGTGAGAATAGTGCAGTGTCTTTCATTATATTCGGAAGATGCTTGGATGGGAACTACCAGTAGTTTGCTTGATTTATTCCCTAGTTTAGTCCCTACTTCTCAGCCATCACCACACCCCACTCATTTTGGCTTTCTTGTACCTTCTGTTTATTTCTTCATTTCTGTCCACACTGTTGCCACTCTGATCTTGGTCTTTTTGCCTTTCTTACCTCTGCTTTACATCCCACATTTGCCCTGTCTTAAGCTCTGAGTGCACATACCTTTCATCTCTGCCAGACACTTAAATGGGCCCAGTATGTAGCACTTCCAAAAACCATGTCTTTTTTTTTTTTTTAAGGTCGCTTTTTCTCTTTCCCACAGTCCTTGTCTCTGTAGGTTTCTCGCTACTCAAAATTCCTCCTTCTGATGAAATTATTCTCCAGAAGAACTGGTCGGCTGTTATTACATCCCCAATTCTGTTGGGTCCCTTTCCAGGACTACCCTGTCCTCTGCTCCTCTATAGTTTCTATTTGATGGTCCAGATTTCTTCTTGCCACCTGGCCTTTCCAGTGCTCAGCTGTGACCTTTATGTGCTTAGTGAATAGCACCTGCTTGTCAAGGGTGACCTAGGCACTATACTGAGCAGTGAAACACTGTTGGCAGTGTGTATTCCAGCTGGAGAGACACACGTCATGGATGACTCCAGCTTCTAACCTCAGGACCACGGTGCTCCCTGGAGAGTGAAGGCAGCTTCACCTTGAGGCTTGTGGGAAGAGGCCTCAAGGACACTTGGCCTATGTGTGCACACTTGCTGTTCAAAGAGAAACACAAGTGTTATGTAGACAGCGTGCCCCAAACCATTCCCTCTCCTGTGTCCAGTCATCCTTCAATTGCTGGTTGATTTAAGAATGTGGTGTTTTTATTAGCGTCCTTACAGTGGAACCTTCACCCATGATATGTCAAGAAAGCTTAGGATGTATGTGTACTATTAGTGGTTTTCAAAGATCCTTTCTATATTCCCTGGATCCTCCCATTAGGTGGAACATAATAGAATTGTGAAAGTTAGATAGGAATAAGAAAGGAGAAGGAATACGGTTTCACCCTCCCCCTCCCTATGGTACAAGGGATTGAACCCAGATGCTTCATATTGAGTTAGATCCCCAGCCTTTCAAAAAAAATTTTTTTATAGAGATAATGTCTTACTAAGTTGCCCAGGCTAGACTTGAACTTGAGAGTCTCCTGCCTCAGCCTCCCAGATTGCTAGGATTATAAGCACCACCATGCCTAGCTCATTAAGTTTTAAGTAAACCATATCCTGCTGAATCTTGGTGAAACTAACTATAGTTTGCTTATTGCAAATTTCTTTTTTCTGCACTGATGGAAGAGAATGAGATGGTACAAACATCAAAATAAGTAGCCTCCAAAATGGTCACGTTTTACATTTAATTATGAAGCACATCAGGGACTTTACTGTTTATTTGTTGTAGGAATGACTTGCTAGGAGCATGGCCTTCTTCCTAGTCTCAGCTTTCGAACTAACTGTGGAGGATGAATCACTAAAGTTCAAGGGGCTAAAAACATTGTAGTGTCCACAGCATACTCGTGGGTCTGTTTACTTAAGAAAGACACAGAAGTTTGAATGAAGTAAATGTCATTTTCTACACATTGAATTGAGAAAAATGAATATAAAATTTTACTCAGTAAGTAAAGTCAATATTTAGAAATAGTCCCTTATTATTGTCCACTAAGATCAATATGGAGTGGAAGGTAAATTTTAGGGAGATGAGAAAATAAAGAGAGAAAATAGAAGGGGACACTGGTCTGAAGGAATGGCCCAGATGGACAGACAGGCACATGCCCAACAGGCAGGGTGACACTTAGGAAAGACAGTGCAGGTAAAGTGTAGCACATCCTGTTTTCCGATCACAGTGGGAAATTATGGAGAGTTCTGATGGCCCTGAAGCACCACTGTCAACTGTCCGGCTGTGCTTTACGGGAGCTACAGCGACACTTTCTCTTCCTGTCCAGAATGAAACCATCACTTCATCCTGGGGCGGGACACAGAGCAAGGCTAGGGCAGGCGTCCCGGGTGGCCAGGTGCCCAGCACACCAGGAGCTCAACTGTGAACTTAATGAAGGGTCAGAGTTTACATTCCTGTTTGCCTCTAGCTTTCTGTCTCCCCAGCAGTTCTGTTATTTCACAAGGATTATGGAAAAGGGAAAGAGAAAGAGAGAATAACATCATAGTGAGTAAGTCGGATTGATAATCTGAAAGGAGTCTCTGCAGACTTCAAAATCATACAAAGTTGTTTTTTTTTTAAAGGAAACCATAAATCTTTTCCAAACCTCAGATGACCCTTCTGTGCTTTGATTTTTGTAAAACTTTGGAGGAGGATGTATGTGTTGAAATACAGGAATTTTACATGTTTTATTTGTTTTCTGGTGTGTTTAAAGAAAGGGATGCCTGCTTGAAAACCAAGAGGGTGGATGACCGCCCATAGGAAGGAAAAAAACATGCATTTTCATTAAGGGCTGTGTTCCTAGTCTGGCTTTCTGGAATGAGGACCTTCTAGGCGGCCAGGAAACAAATCCCTTAAAAAAGAAGAAAGAAAGATAGTATCTTGGCTCCCCACACCAGCTCCAGTAAACCAGAACTTCTGGGGATAAAGACTGGGTGGCAGTAGTTTTTTTTGTTTTGTTTTGTTTTTTTAAACTCCAGATAATTTTAAGAGCACATCCCTGATAAAGAATCATTAGGCTGTGTGTTTTATTTTTCTCCCACACACCCTCATTCTCATCTACTTCTTGCCTTATTCTTAAAGTCAGTATGTGGCACATAAAACTCACAGAAATGTTTATTGGATGAAGGGCGAACTGAATGAATGAACCAGGGTGCAGGGAGCACTGGCCCCTGGCATTTTTTCTAGAAGGTGAAACACAGGCAGGTGATGGCTCTGTCACCAGTACTGACAGAACTCACACCAGGACCGGCAGCATGTGTCTCCCATGGCCTTGCTTCATCTGTCCTGTACAACAGCAGTCAGAGCAGATTCACATCACAGGGAACTCGTGCGGCTGGTCCAGAGGAGGAATACTGCATATTCTCATGCTTAGGATTTATAATTTATTTTTTTGGTTAGTGTTTCTTGTTAGGGATGCAAACTGTCTAAAATTCTGTCCCTTTCTAGGAATGCCATTGGCGGGACAGTTCTTTAACCATGGGTCTGGAGGCTGAGATGTGTTACTTAGTACATAATTATTTTTTTCAGTCAATCACTTTTGGATTTTATAAACTCGGGAGGTAGATGTTCAAGGTCATCTGCTTAGCATTTGCACATTCTAGGATGTTTCTTTGACCTGGTGATTCCTGGCTGCATTCTTTAAAAACTATGGTTAAGTGACCAACGGATTGACTTTGTGTTCTGCCCCTTTCAGAGTGCTGAGGAAGTAACCTAGGAGAGACAGCCTAGGAGAGTAAAAGATGATAATAAGAGGTAACACTTACATAATGTTCAATACAGATTAGGTCCCATTCTGGACTTTGCATATTTTTCCAACTGCTCTCTGAAAAGAGGAATTATCCACTTTAACAAAGCGAGGGAAACTGAGGCATAGGTGGTCAAGTCATGTGCCCACAGTCACCCAGCGAATTACTGGCACAGCTGGAATGCAGGTGAGGACAGCCTGGCTAGGAACCTAGGCTCTCTGGTACTCCTTTCTGAGATGCACTGAGGACTCAGGAGATCAGAACTCATGAAACCTGAGTATTTGGCCCTGGTGAAGAAATAGATGTTGACAAGGACATCATACTTGGAATTACGTTATACATGTAGACAATGCTATGTTATTACAAACTAGCTGAAGAAATCACCAACAAGTTTTCTACTTTGAATGGCACACTGAAAATTGTATGACTGTCCTAGATCAGTGATGGCGAACCTTTCAGAGCTTTCAATGATAAACAGCCGCTACAGCACACATGCTATAGGTTTGCCAGTACTGTCCTAGACTTTCCCTTTAAAATCGTGCCCATTATAGGTCATTTTTTTTAACTCTTTCAGTACAGAGTTAGAATTGACACTTGTGTGTACAGTTTAAATCATTACCAGGAAAGAACTGATGTCACTAAGCAGTGTCTACTACTCAGCATTTGATCTTGCCCTTTTTTAAAGAGATAACTGCAGAGTAAGACTGGGAGCTGTTTTCATGGGTTTCGAGTTCCATCTTGAAGTCAAACCCTGAGTATTTTTGCCACATTGACAAGTATAATAAACACAATGAAGCAGAGATACAGTTAGGGAAGGGCTAATATTATATATGGAGACATATAAATAGTAAGAATTAAAGAAATCAAATGGGGGTACAAACTATTTCAATAAAGTCATCGAGCCAACAACTACCAATAAAACAAACACAGAATAAGTAACTGAGAAAAGCAGTTACCATAGGGCTCCTAAGTGGCCCAAGAAATGAAACGGAAGATGTCATGAAAGTGAGAAACATTATTTTCAGCAATTAATTTCAAACTCTGTATTTACATATGTGGCACACCAGGAACTCTTTTTGACACTAGGCCCTGGCCGTATCATCCAAGTTATAGGGATCTCAAATTCATGATCATCTGAACACTAATCATTTGTGCCATAAGAGCTCCAAAAGAAAAATAAGGGAAGAATCTGTATGTACCACTGTAGTATTGATTTTTTAAAAAAAGTGATTAATTGATCTGGCACAGAAATCAATTAGGTTGATGTCACAATGTCAAACAGATGTGAGGTCACAGCTGAGAGGCAGAATTTGGGTGTTTTTGACTGGCCTAATGAGCTGTCCAGTTTTTCATAAAGTTCCAGCAAAAATTTCTTTAATCTCAAAATCGCAGCATTTTGGGTATGAGAGTATTCATCTCTGATGCAGCACCATGTTGTTTTCTCGTCCTGCCTTGTTAGTTTCATTTACTCTAACAATGCATCACTAAATTCATAGTCTTTCTTTCTTTAAAAACTCAGCTTTGCTAGGAATTATAGCTCAGTGGCACAGTGCCTGCCTGGTAAGCAAAAGGTCGTGAGTGTGATTTCACACACACACACACACACACACACACACACACACACACACCAAACAACTCAATTTGTACAAAAGTGACTTTTACCAGAGGAAATTCAAGAGGTGGAGTTTGGTGGCAGAAGACACAGCCCTTTGGTACTTTTCTTTTTCTTTCTTCCCACCACTGTCTGGTGGTTCTAGGGACTGAACGCAAGGAGTGTTGAGCTACATGCCCAACTCTTTATTTTTCTGAGGCAGGGTCTCATTAAGTTGTCTAGACTGGCTTCTAACTTGTGATGCTTTTTACCTCAGCTTCTCCAGGTAGCTAGAATTTCAGGAGTAGAAAAACAAAAAACCGTAGAAATGGAGATAACAGTCATTTCTAATTAGGATTTCCTGACTTTCTAGCAAAGTCACAGACTGAGTTTACTGTTAACAGCCTCATTAAATATTTATAAAGCACCTGTTACTCAATAGTACTATGCTTTGTCTTTTAAGATTTCATTGCTTTGTGAATCTTTTGGTCCTTTTTTTTTTTTTCCTATTTGAAAGCATTCCCTACAGAAGTTCTGCGAAGTAAGAAATGATGAAAAACTTATTTTAAAAATATTTTCAGTTGAAAACTCATACTCAAATTTCAAATTAACCACTATGGTCCTTTCTATCCCCACCCCCACCAGCTCCTAAACTCATATCCATCAAACTAACTTGCGGACCTGGGGCAGCATCTTCAGTCCCTTCTTTCCCAGTAGCCATGTTTACAAGTATTTTCCAACTGGAATGTTTCTCTCATAATTGCCTCCTATTTCTACCCCAAGTGCCACCAGTTACCTCCACCACTAAGTTACTTCTCATCTGTGGCATTTTCTCAACTCTCTTCCAGTTCCTTTTACCTGACTTATTTCTGGATAGTAAGACAAATCTTCTGATAGTGTATGTTCTCCTTCAAAACAATAAACTGGCCTTTTGTGTTAATGCTTGGTTTCTCCTCAAACTGGCTTCAGACTATCTTCACTCTGTTACCTCACTCTTCCTGTGCAAGTACCTTGTTCTGAGCCTGGTAACACCTCAGTCCTAGGACCATCCATATGCTGGGCACAGGGGCCCCATCTCAGTCTTCACACTGCAATCTAGGCACGACATCATTTCTTGAAACCTCGTGGCCCGACAGTCCAGCCTGTAAGTCTTCAGGTGCTTGCCATCTCTTGTCCTCCTCCTGGACTGAGTTTCCTGAGTATCTCTCACTCAGTCTCAAAAGACCTTGCTTATTTCCTTGGCCATTGCTATCACTGCTCAGTACATCATTTCCGTGAATGACAAATCCTTTCCAAACAAAGCCATCTGTGTATCAATCCACCTTCTGTATGCCTGCCCCATTTTAGGAGCCCAGATTTTATAGTTCCACTACATTTCCAAGGATGCTAAAATCACTTATTGCAAAAATAAGCAGATTTAGTGAAGCAAAATGCAGACAATATGAGGCATGTAGAACCTAACCACTAAGAACATATGGAAGAGATTTTTTTTAAAGGGCAACTGACCAGTACAGGATACTTTCCTGGAAATGAGTGTGCAGGGA
Source organism: Dolichotis patagonum (assembly GCA_004027295.1). Lineage (NCBI taxonomy): Eukaryota > Metazoa > Chordata > Mammalia > Rodentia > Caviidae > Dolichotis > Dolichotis patagonum. The sequence continues at coordinate 20,895 of PVJX010000237.1, read as the reverse complement.
CCCACATCACCAATGGAATGACCTAGAATTATGAAGACTGTTCAGTTTCATCAAGGCTACCAGTGGATGGAACATACCCTGATGGAGCTGCTCAGCAGAGCCACTGACAATAGGCCCCCATGCCACGATCCTGCACTGTGTCCCTTCTCTCTGGAGCATTTGCCCAGAGAGAAAGTGACTTTTATTGGCAACACTGCTTGTACTGTTTTCAGCATTCCATACACAGTCCTCTTTACATGTCTCTTATATGGTATAGTTTACTGCGTTTCATTTTATGCCCAAGGCTAGATTATTAAGAATTGAATTGGAATTTTCCATAGCAACTACAATGTAAACTTCAACCAGCATTTGGACATGCTGTTATGATATTTTTAAAGTTTCTTTACTACAGTATTGCCTGCAATAGTGTCCCTCATGTGAATGTACACAGTATAAAGATGAATGTCTGGTCTTTTTCTTGCTCAGACGTCCTAACATCAGGATGATATGGTAGAGACATGTCTCTAGATGGACAGTACTTGAATTATCACCATGTACTGTATAAAAGAAATATTCATGGATAATGACTCTGGAAAGAGTTATTTCCAAATCCATGTGAAATATGATGTTAGCCAAAAGGTTTATAGAGTAAGTCAGACATATAATTCCTTGTTGTCCCTAATAACTGCTTTTCTGTATTGTCAGTTGTCCCACTTAGAGCTGGGAATATGTAGTCAGCAGAAAGACACAAAGCTATTGGGTGTTTTGTTTTAATTTAGATGGTGATTTATATTTTGATAGTATTGTTACACATCTCAAAGTCTCTGAGGTTACAAGGTGCCTTAATCTGAGAGGCAAGATTCTTAGTTGACTGGAGATACCTTAGTGCTGTGAGGGTCTCAATGCATATATTTTCAGATATCACTCAAAGATTAAAACTGTACGTCAGTCTGGCTTACAGGTTAGCACAAATATTTTCTAAACATTTTGTTTTTAAAAATTGTGACAGGGTCCCTGCAACTAGTTTGAAATATGTATTCTGTCCTTAATATGCAAGATGAATACATTATAAAAACGAACTGATAAAAATCATGAAGTTTTACTCTATTTGCATCAAGATTAGCTCAAGTGTGGTAAAGGCTTTTCAGAATGTTGGTGTTGGAACTTCCTGGGAATGCACGTGTTGTCATGTAATATCAATCATATTAAAGTTTTGCTTTAAAATATTGAAGGCACTTCATAATGTTATGAAATATTAAAATCAAATATGTGAGGAGACTAAAAAGAATCTGCTTCATAAATTATGTCAGCTAATTTTGGGTTGGAGAATGTAGATCTCAGTGGAATTATGGAGGATAAAGGAGGTAGCCCTTCACATTTATGAAGAAGCTGCTTAAAATACTGGTGGGTCTTTTATCTAGGGAGTCCCTATAACCTCCTCATTCCCCAAATGATCATGTTTGCCTTCATATGTACAACTGGTGTGCTTACCCAAATGACCTGTTACGTGGCATCCTTCATGTGTATCTGCTCGAGTGTCTGATGGATTGGCTCAGCATCTTAGAATAAAAATCCCTGGTGAAACCTACTGCTCTTCTGAGTGAATGCTTGTCCATAGAACTGCTGCTTTGTGATATGGCTGTGATCACTTCTGTATCATTCTCTGGGAAACAGCCCAGCCCCAACATGAGTCTGCCTCTCATACGAGAGAATTCAGTCGTTTCTCTAAATGAGACAGCCATGGGTCGGAGCAAATAAGAGAATACAAATTCCAGTCACCTGAATAAATCTGTCCTACTGCTCCACTGTGATCAACTGTTATCTGTGAGAATAATTTTTATTTTCTGCTTTTTTCATTGTGTAGGACCCTTCCTTTTTAGATGGATGCATTTCATGTATGTCTTCCACTGCACCATTTATTATTATTTTTTAAAAGCAATTTTTCCCAGCAGAGGGAGAAAAAAAGGACAAAAAATCACCTGTCCTTTCACAGGGGCAAAACAATTGTAGCTAAATAAATAAATAAACTAAGTAATGGAGTATCCAGGGTTTTGTAAGCTTGTTGAGCAAATGTAGAACTTTCTAGCTTTAGCCTTGTGAGCCTATTTCCTAACTAATAGTGTTTCTCAATAGAATAATGGGTCTGATTTAGTAGAAGTTTCAAAGTCTTAATTACAATAGTAAAATAAAAAGTCACAGCAACTGTAGTAAAGTTTAAAGGCATGCCTTGCTTTTCAAGGGCATCCTATCTTTCTAGAGGTCTTTCCAATAACTAAAGAAATTAAACTGAATCACCTTATCATTTTAAGGAAATGATGGATTTATTAGTAAAGTGAAGAAACCAAAACTCTGTAGCTAACATAATTTATGCAAAATCATGTAATTAGTGAAAGCTGTGCTAGACTTTTTCCTCCAAATGTGCCTTTGATAAAACGCATCATGAGGAGCAGTGCCATCTAATGTAAGTAGTAAACATGGATAGTAAATTACTAATATCTGGTGAGGCATGCAGATGGCAGGACTTGCATATTTTTCCTTGAGCTGCTTGTGCATGTTTGCTAATCATTCTTGCAAAAAAAAAAAAAAGAAGAACTGCAAAGATAAATATGTACTTTGAAAAGTAACATTCAACAGGATATGAATATAATAAATAGCACAGTGTGACCGCCTCTGCCTAGTAAAACGATGGTTACTTTCTGCGCAAGCTGTAGCATGAGCTATTTTAATAAGGTTATACCATTTTCATACATGCACTACTCATAGGGAATGGCCTCAGTCTTGTGATTTGGGTGGCATTTTTAAAGCAAGCTCCCAGCAGAGTAACCTTGACAGGTCCCTGAATGGTATATGGAAGGGTAACCCCCAGGCAAGTCCTTGTGCAGAGCCACTGACCTCGACCTAGAGCTAGCTAGCGATTTCTGAAATGATCACTTGGTTGCTAGCCAAGGCAGGGCTTACCCAAAGTTCCTTCCCACTCTTGCCAGTTTCACCTCGGGATGCTTAGGCAGAATTTCAGCACCTAAGCAGACAAGGTCAAAAATAAACTGCTTCACTGCTGCTTCTGGCTCAGGGGCCCAAGAGGGCATCCAGCCCCTCAGGAGAGACCTGCATCAGGAAAGGAGAAACCGGGACCTGTACCCTGATAGGGAGATAAGCAAAAGGCACCTATTATCTCCCTTATTTACTCCAGGGGCGACTCTCCTCCCCCACTCCTGGCATCTCTTTATCACTGGCTCCATCTCCCTGTGGCATATTTCTGGGTAGTAGAATGCTGAGGTCACCAGGAGAGCCTCTGAGCAGTGGAGACGCCAGCCAGAAAGAACCCTGAGCATGAACCAGCAAGACGCAGGCTCTTGCTCTTGACTTTGGGTTCCAGTCCCTGCCGGGCCCCTTGCTGGCCCAAGGCTCTCTCCTCTCTCCTGCTCCACCGGCTTGCCCACTTGCTTGGTCTGCAGCGTTGGTTGGTTTCCCACGCCTGTGCAGATCAAACTACTGAATGCCAGGGATCCGGAAGTCCGCAGACGCCGACCCCAGCCCGCAGCCCCGTGAAGGTGCCAACTCGAGCAAGCTAGGAGACGGACATTTCACGTGGGCATCTGCTTTTTCTGCTGCTAGAGCCTCGCCTTAGAAGCCAGCGCCTAGGGTCCTCTGCTCCGACTTATCTTCCGCCCTTCCCCCAAGTTAATCAGCCATACTTGCCAGTTCGCTTTAGTTTGGAAAATACTTAAAAGCCTCAAAATGTTCTGGGGAGACGGCTGCTCCTAGGTCCCCCCAGTTCTGCCTGACTAGGGTTGTCGGGTGTTCGTTCAGGAGACTGTGGCGTTTGTGTAGAATCCACACCGCGCACACGCATCCTTCGCTCCTCGCTGGCGGTGGCCAAAGTTGCCAGACGCCCCTAGGTTACCACGTCGCTCCAGACGCAGTTGCATAACCTCGCCCCCTGCCCACTGTCGACCTCTTGGTCCGCTCCTGGCTGCTCATGCGGGTTCTGGCCCAGGCGAAGCCGGTTTGGGGGCAAGTGCGTGCACCTGAGCTGGGGTCGGTGTCTATCCTGGCCGGGCTCTGCCCACGGCCAAGTGCATCGGGCGCCGGGACGCGGGAGGAGAGAACGCGGTGCTCGGCTTACCTTCCGCTGCTTACAGATAAGTCGAGGTCGGTGCAGCGCCTGGCTCGGGCATGTCTCGCCGCGGACCCTGGCAAGCCTGGCGCGGCAGGGAGCACTCGGGGCAGGGCATCCGCGGCAAAGCTCGCCCGGCTCGCGTGGCGGAAGGCTCGGCTGTCGGTACTTGGCCGGCTGCGCTCCCGCCGCCCGCCCCCTCCACTGCCGCCGGCCCGGCCCGCCTGGCCCGGCCGGCCCCCACGCCGCAGCTCGCGTCCCTTCGGCCCCGCTCAGCGACGCCCGCGGGGAGGCAGCGGCTCGGCCGGCTTTGGGGACGCCCGCGCGCTCGCTCGTTCGCGGCGCGGCGGAGCCAGCCACAGCCACCCGGCTCCGTGCTCCTCCGATGTCCTCATTTACTGCAATTGTCTTCGGCGAGATCTCAGAGCCGGGGCTGGGGGGCGGGAGCGGGGGCGGAGGGGGGAGGGAGCAGGAGGGGAATCCTTGCCGCGCTCCTGGGTCCCAGCTACTCCGCGGAGCCGGGCGGCCGGAGGAGAGGGCGTCCGGAGCCGCACGCCAGTCTGTCGCCTGTGCGCTTCACTGGCACTGAGGCGGGCGGAGCCCCGGGCCCGCGGAGGCGGGGCGGGGGCGGCGCAGGGCCAGGCCGGGGCGCGCGCGTGGGGTGGGGGATCTGGAGCTGGTGGAGGAGCTCCCTCCCGCCGACGCCCGAGTAGGAGCTGGAGAACGTGGTGGAAGGAGCAGCAGCCGGCTCCTGCCTGCGCGCGGGGCTCCACGGCGGCGCGTCCTCGAGGTTTTCGTGCTGCAGGCGGCGCTGCGCAGCCCAGGAACTTGTTGAGTCTGTCCTGGAGCCGCCTCCAGAGCCCTGGCAGGCCGGGGTACCCTGTGTTTTCTCTTAGGAGGGGTCTCTGGGGCCTGGTTTGATGGCTTCACGCAGTGCTAGCTGACCCAGCCCATAAGGACTTTGAAAACTGGAGGCTCCAGAGACTTAGCTGGGAGGAGTGTTGGGGAGTAGATACCGGCTCCCTTAACTGTAGATTGCTACTTTGTGGAGGCTGTAGTCAGTCACTTACCTGTGCTGGGTCAACCTGGAGTCTGCTCCTCCAAATGAGGACTTAGAAGGCAGACTAACTTCAGCGCTGTGAGGACAGAATGGGAATACTGTGCTGGGAATACTCCAGAGCTGGCACCACTGCTGCTTCTACGCAGGAGTCTCCTGCCCATTTGCCACATATACCACCCACATGCCTGAAGCCACAGGATACCTACTGTGTTTGTTAGGGGCAGAGTTGAGTTCTTTTGGGCAAGAGACCGTTCTAGGCTACACAAGGAGCCTACACAAGAATACCCCTATCCACAAGTCGACCAGAGTATTGGGTCATCTGAGCTTTGACCACAGCCTGTGGTCTTCCTGATTCCTGGAAGGCTCTAATACTGGGCCTAGGACTAAGCATGTGGCAGACTCAAGTCTCCAAGCCCCCTCAGTTTCCTCTCAGAGCATTCTTGAAAGTAACCACATTTATTAGTATGAATATTTGCAAGGAAAGAACAGAGAAGTGGTGGACCCAAGAGCAGTGATGGGTTGGGGAGGATGAATTTGACAGACAAGGGGTCAAGGCTCCCTACCCCAAACCTCTGCAGACAGGACAGGGTTCTCACACTTTTACCCGTGTGTCCTTGAGAACCTGCATTGAGCACCAACCCTGTACCCCTGTGTCCAACCAGGCTATTGTTCCATCCTTGTTCACTGAGCTGAACTGAGCTTAGCACCCTGCTAAGAATCAAGAATGCTCTGAGAGGAGACTGAGGGGGCTTGGAGACTTGAGTCTGCCACATGTTTAGTCCCAGGCCCAGGTATTAGAGCCTTTATGTAGTGTCTGTTCTTTGCAAATGGCTTTATATGAAATATTTTTTCTATAAATGGGTACTTTGGCATGATGTGTACAGTCATTAAAATATCCTCCCTTTCCATCTTACCTCTCAGCAGCCTTTGGGTTACCACTCCCTTTGGGGATCTAGAAATTCCCAGGGAGTCCATGTCTTCAAACGTTGGCCAACTCACTTTTTTAAAAAATGTCTTTATTGAATCCAGATCTCCCAAGTCTGATTGTCATCCCATTTACTTTTCTCTGTGACAAGAGAGGCAGTTGGGAACAGACTGAGAGGGGTACCTGGTTATGCATGAACAGCCTGCAAACCTGCAGCTGCCTCTGTTGCCCAGAGGAGCCAGAGGCTATCTAGGATTTGGGGACATTTAACACCAGATGGCACTGGTTCCTGCAACTGACCCCCTTTAAATATTCCTTTCGTAGATGGGCTTTTGCAACTGTGTGCTCCAGGGATTCTCAGTATAGGGAACTTTCTGTAAATCTTGTGTTATTGCAAATCCAGCAACTTGAAATCTGCCTTCCATCTCTTAAAACATTCCACTGTAAGTAAAGCTCTAAGGAAATCTGCAAATGGTGCTGGTGATAATAGAAAGCCAAAGTTTCAGGGGCCATAACTGGAAATAGGTAAACATAAATGCGTGTGCAGGAGGGCAGCATCAGCCACTGGTGGCACTGTGAGGTGACAGGAAAAAATCTCTAAGGAAGGTGTTATTTGAGATCCCCCTGGTGTATGAGTCTAGTAGGAAAATGAAACACTGTAATTGGCAGGTTAGAAAATCCACTTATATGCAGAGAAGGGTTTAATTGAGCTTTATAGCCTCATCAGGACTGTTTTGAGTTGTTCAGTTGCCCAGTAGACTTCAATTGTATCGTTATGCAAATCATTGGTATCCTTCCTCTTTTCTGAAGAATTCATTTACCTATTGTACTACCAAAGTGCCAGTCTTTAGCATCACAGATTAGAATCATGATGATAATTTGTCTCACCAGACCTTTGGCCATTGATGGGTATTCCATATGGATGACTTCCTTGCACCATCATATTTGCATCTTTAAAACAAAAGGTATTAGAGACTGACAACGGTAATTTGGCTATTTTCCCATCCACAGACCTTCACTGCCTTATCATTATTTTAATGGAAAGAAGAAATGTATATTTTTAGAGTCTAGAATAAAGTTTTTTAATTCACCTTCAGATAGAGGAGTGATATGATAGTAGATTCATCGTAGGAATCAATTAACTTTAAATTAGTTTCTTATATTTTGCTTTAAGTTTTTGCTTAAAAAATGATAGACTTCCAAAGGGGAAAATAGCTATCTTCTAACAGGGATTTCCTAAACACAGAGGATTCTAGAGATAGAAAAATAAAAGGGAGAACAAAGCAGCAAGCCGGTCAGAATATTCCTGTCTTCTTTTGCCTTCTTGAAAGTATGAATGGTTTGTTTGCAGAATTGCTGGAATTCCAGTCCCATAGTATACTAGGTTCTGAGCCTTGATTTCCACATTAAAAAACACCAAAAATATACAAGTAAAAGATATTTAAGACTTTTCATAATAATTTTGTTTATATTAGTTCCAAGCTAAAAAATAACCCATATACCTATATATGTATATAGGAATGGATAGACATTTATTAGTTTATCCATACTGTAGCAGCAGTAACAACAAAATCATTAGCTAGTATGCATGCAGCAGTATGGAGGACTTTTACAAACATTGTACAGAACAAAGGAGCCAGACAGAAGAATATATATCCTACGATTCATATAAGATGAAGTCTAAGAATGCAAAAGACTCATCAATGCTGGTATGTGTCAGAGTGGTGGTTGCTTTTAGGGAATGGTATTGACACAAGCCATGGCACCTTCATTGGTGCTGGATTGTTTTGTGTCTTGAATTTGGTGCTGTAGTCTCATAGTTGTATGCATATATAGAACTTCATCAAGTTCTCTTGTTTCGTTTGATTCCATTTTGTCTGAGCATAGCCACTGAGTCATTGCAGTGTCTACACACTAGTAATTCATCCCTTTAAAGGAACCAACTTATCAGTCAGTAAGATTAACTTGTGTCTCTGAATTCACTTCCTCTCCAAAATCTGAGGTAAGGGGAAAAGAAAGATGTTTGCAGACCAGCAGCTGCCTTGGATCAAATGTCTTAAGTCGCTCCCCATGAAGCTGCTGATGGACCCTTGCCTTCCTTACTCTGAGATGCATTCAGAACAGAGTTCATGTGGAAATGATTTCCCCACCTTCCTGCTTTAATGTTCTGGAGTGACTCTAGGTAAGTCTTAGACTGTGATAAGCAGGTAATATCTTCCAGTTCAGAAGTTGCAATAACCATCAACCTGGGTACCAGTCTACGAAGGAGAGGTAGTTCACGTCCAGTACACCTGCAGGGTCAAGATTAGTAACATCAGGAAGTTTTACTTTCTCTTTAAGGAACAAGAGGGGTAGAGTGCTCAAAAGGCACTCCAGCCAGCCCTCATCTATGTCTGAGAGACCTGCAAGAAGCACTTTAGGATGATTCCCTTTGTCATACTGGACTCATACATTCACTGTCTGCTTTCTGGACTCCTTTCTAATTTTATAGTCTCCCTTGTATAAAGTTCCCTGCCGATGGCTCTTCCACTGTCTTGGCAGCTACGTTTTATTTCCTTCCATAAGATGTAAAGCTATGTTTCTGTGCACTGACCCATTCTTCAGGATGCTTCTCACCTCTAGTTTTCTTTTCTTTTTATAATGAGAGACTAGAGATGACTTGTTAGTTCCAATACAGTTTGGAAAAAACTGAATGTTATGAGGATTGGCTGAAATCCCTGGTTTTCTATACTATATCATTGTGAATGTAATTTTCTATAAGGAATGGAATTGTTTCATTTTTAAAGAGAACAAAAGCGATTCTAGGTTCTCTTTAACATACCATAGCACAGTAGTGGTGACCAATGAGCAAGAGCAGAGGATGAATATCTGCTTCTGGCGTTCCCCTGCCTGCCTACAAAAACCTCTCATGTGCAGGGCTCTCATCAGACATAAAGACTTTTACTCCCAAAGTCACTTGCCTCCACTTTCTCCTAGGTTGACTCACCAAGGAAATAAACACATATACTCCATTTTATTGACCTTAATTTGGTCAGTCTGTGAGATGAAGTCCGTAGGGTGTTCTTATTATCCAGGTCTAATCTACTAAGGACCAAACCTCTTCAGGCAGAGGTGGATGGCTAATGGGCTTTTCCTAATCCCCGCTGGTAATGCCACCCATCTCTCTGAGCCTGCTGAAGCCAACTTCTCAGAAAGCAGCTCATATGCCCAGGCCAAGGAGTGATTGATACCTTTGACCAGAAGTAGGTCACAAAGGGATAAAAACTGCTTTCAAATTCCAGGGTCTAGCATCTAGCCTGCTAATCTACTTTGCCTATGTTAAGGCTATTCACTGGCCTCCCTTTTGCAGTCTATTCTAGCACATGAGAGGGCCAGGTTCAGCTCAGAGGGATTACAAAGAGGCTTCAGGTGTTCTTACAGCTGTGTAGCATGGCAGGTAATTGTCTTGAGGTGTTTGCGATAGGAATTTCCTTGTTTGCCCTTCTTTCTCACCTTGGAAGTCATAGGCATGGAGGCTGGATGGGAGAAAGAAGATGGAATAGACAGTGGGAGCCTCCTTATATTCTGCTCTTCCCCTTTCTCATATCCTGTTTGGATATGAAACTAGTATGATAATCCACCTTTGCTGTATGCCTACAGCATGGCAGGCCCAGGTGCATTGTGCATTGTTGCCTTTAGTTCTTACAAGACAAATATGAAGAAAAGTGTAGATAACTTTCTCCACAGATACAGATCAGAAGAGGCAGGCAATTTTTCCAAGCTCACACAGGTAGGAGACAGTGGAGCTGAGATTCAAATGTAGTTCTGCATGTTGCTTAAACTACCTGCTCAGGTTTATTATTTTTATCTGTTAACATTGTCCCATTTGAACCAAGCATTACTTAGCTATTATGGTGCTAATTGAGGAGTGGCATTCAAACTACTGGAATCCTCTCCTGGTTCTTACCTGGCTCTAAGCAACATCAGGTAAATATGTTCAAAGCGAACCGCATCCCTTCAGGTGCTTGCGGGACCTGTTTGCTGCATATGGGACTGATTCTGACTCATGCCAAGCATTGCACTAATTCTAAGCTCCCAGAGAGTAAATAATACCTCTGGCTCGTGAAAAGAGAGAGAGTGTGTGTGTGCATGTATTTACCTTTATTAGCCATATCTTCTCACTGTATCAATTGCACTTTGAAATAAAAATGGTCACTGCAACAGCAATAGATCGTAATGATTTTGCATTTCAGTAGCACTGTGTGTTTCTCCCACATAATTTCAATGTTATTATCGCATATTTTCTTCACTGAATATCAGCTATTGAAGTGATTCGACACATGTACACCTCAGAATCCTGGTTCATATTTTTCTGGCGCCAGGTATAAGGGCACAGTGTTACCATGGCCTTTGAATTCTAACAATCTGTGGGTGCTCTAGTGACTGAACCTCTGTCACTATGCACAGGACAGGTGCTCCTTATTTTTTTTTTAATAAGACGACTACATGTTGTATATAAAATTCTAAGTATCTCCCCTTGACAATTTTATACTCTCAGTTCATTGAATTATTTTGCTGATTAAGGTGTGAGAATTGATTACCTAACTTTAGACATAATATTTACTTACTAAGAGTATGGGTCCTGCCTGGTGTGGTGAGTTCCTAAGTATTGAAAGTCAGATTTTCACTCTTAAGAGCCAAATTTCAAACAAGAAGAGTATCCAGTTTTTTTTTAAATCTCTAGTAATTAAGTTCTTATTAACCTGTAGTTATTAGTGTAGTTGATAATCTCTAAAGTTACCCACAGACTTTCAGCTCCTTGTTTTTTTGTAAAAACAATTTTTCATATTATTTAATCCTTAGGGAATTAAACAAAAGGTCATTATTGTAATTCTTCTGTTCTGTGGGCTGCAGATCTTCCTGTTTCCAATTTGCCTAATTCATGTTTTGGCACATTCTACAGTCATGTTGTACTCTAAATATGTGTGCGACTTTACAAGCTACTTCCTAGGTGCTGATCAATTAGTACTGTTCCACCTTTAAGTAATGTCCAGGTAATAGTCAAAACATGTTAATACATTTCTTAAGCAGTTTTCATTTCCTCTAGAATTGAATGGGAAGCAAGCCATTTTGTTTTAAAATTTTGCTTAGTGTTACTTGTTCTTTAAAATTAGTAAACAAAACAAAACAATAGGGTTTGTGGTATACAACATGTATACATAGAAAGTTATTCATATTTATGTCGGAATCAGAATCTCGATGTCAGCCAGCACAAGTCTCTGAATTTCTCCCCTTGGCCTGGAAGGAGACCTCTGAGGGGTTTCCCAGGACTTCCTAGGTCTTAGGGAAGGGTGTTGAGCTTCCTGGAGACTCATTTCATTCATGAAGGCAAATTATACAGAGCTTTTTCTTCTTTGTGTACACTGATTAATTATCTCACTGGATTTAAGGAAGAAACTTGAAACTATGTTTTTGAAAACAAATGTAGTAGGAATTTGGAAATTGAGTCACAAAAATGCGCTAGCATTATTACAGGAATCTATTACTGAAATAAAGGAAATTTAAGTTCGTTTTGTGCATTTTCTGCATGAACACCAAATAGTCATTTCAAAATTTGTTAAATATTAAACATGATACCCTATGGTAGAACAGTTAAGAAAAAAAATGAGGATTCAAGAGAGTATGATCAATTGTGCCATAAATGACTACTTCCTACACCAATTCAACTTGTCATCATTGTATGTTGTCTTCTTGGTACCTATCTTGAGTTTAGATTTCTCTGCCCCCTTGACCATGGATCACCGCATTCCATTTGATCAGCATGTACAAATGTAAAAAATCACTCTTCAGGTAGGATATTTCAACCTATGTGTGCTATCCCCTGAAGTGCTAATAGAAGATGAAATTTATTGATGATTTATTTTCTTCACTGAATCTGAGTATGAAAATGAAGGAACTCATCTTAATGGTGGTTTTTGCCCTTTCCCAGAGGAGTAAATATTGTCACATGAAATTGCTGATGATACTTCCAACTGCCTTAAAATAAAACTTGTGATTCATTCACACCATGAAAATAGTACAGAGCCAACATCTTCACCTGCGGATTCATAAGTTATTGGCTCTTTCCTTTTTGGGCCCTGGGTGTTAATGAACATTTTCGCTTCTGGAGTTTTCTCTGCTGCTGACTCCAGTGTGGCTGAAAGAATGTGCTTCTGGCTGCCTGGCTGATTCTCGGAGTCTCAGATCTAGGAGTTTCATGTTCTGTCCCCTGTATTGTAGGCAAATTGAAGGTAATTAATTTGATAGTTTAGACAACTTCGCTTAAGTAAATAGAGTAAGCAGATTGGAGTTGAGCTTTGCTAAGCCATAAGTTGGTTGACAGCCCCTCCTGTTTGAGCAAGTGGCCCATGCCTGTGCTCCACTGCACAGAATGTGTCCTGCGGCTTTTGGGGGAAAAATGCCTTCATTCATGTAGAGCGTGTTGTGGAATTTTTACTTTTTCAATGGAAGTACTTACCTTGTTAATATTTAAAGGAAATTTTGAAACATTGCTGAAACGAAAGCAGCTTAAGTTGTGACACTTTTGACAAGCGTTGAAATGTGGAAGATGCTTGTCGTGAAATTTAAAGAAATTCTATTTAAGCAGAAATAATATTTGCATAACATGTACAATGCAAAAGCTCTCCTTTAGATTTCCCTCATTTTTGCTTCTTGACATGCATACATAATCTTTACATTTGAATACAGACCACAATCGCTACAGTGGGCCCTTGAGTTAGGAACTCAATTCAAGAGCTGGTTGTAACTCAGGTTGTAAATAAAGACTCAGGCTCCTCTACCCAGCCTTCAAAGTCTCTCCCCTGCGCCTCCTCCACAGGCAGATCTCAATGTCCTTAGAGACACATTGGCCCAGGATTTCTTAGTTAATGCCACACTGGAAAGGATGTTGTAATGTTCTTTCCAGAACTCCTTAAGGGGTTAAATCTGCTCTAAAGACATCTGGAAGCACAGGAGGCTGGCATTCATGTTATAACCCAAGACTTTGGCTATTAAGTTAAAACTAAAATTCTGGTCCTACCCTAAGTTGTTTGTATGTGAGGCTGATGATAATTTAAGTCTACTGAATTTCTTTTTTTGTAAGAGATTAAAACAAAGCAATGAAAACAAAACAATAAAAATGATAACAGAATTTCAAAACAAGATGATAGGAGATTAACAATGGTCACTATATTACATATTGTTGTTGGTCCACTGGATTTTAAGAGTTTTTGGTCTACAATTACCTTTTTTAACAAACTTCTGATACAAAAGTGTGGCTTCCCAATAAGAGAGCTGACAGATTTTACTACATAAAGTGTTCATTTTGATTAAGGCTACCTTCTCACATCTACTACTGCCCTTGCATTTCGAGGGATTCCATTTGTCAAAACTTATTTAATACATGACTTTATAAAAATGGAACTATTACATTAAATGTAATCATATTTTTTGTATGTATGCATATATAAATTTACTTATGTGCTCTTTCCAAAATTGTGATGAATTTCTGCACTCTGTAGATGAGTAGGAACATGAAGTTGATGTGTTTTGGGTCCTGAAGCAGAATACAGGTGGCGTGGGTTCATTCAAGCCCCCTCCTTCTGGATGGCATGTATTTAATGGAAAGCATCTCAATAAGTAAAGAGGTCAATGTAGCTCCCAAACAGCCCAACACCATGCTAGGTGCTTTGCACAGTTTTTTCTTACTTTTATTACTTTAGTAACCTTGATTTACTAAATATTTTGCTTAAAATGTGTGCCAGTTTTTTTCCTGGATAAACGAAAAGTTTTGGCAAGTTAGCTTCTGTGCTGTGATGTACAAACAGATTGGGGGAGCAGTCTCTTCTTTGTTCAACTTTTTCTTGTGTTTTATTTTGTGGTGTACTAGGGATTGAACCTAGGACATTGTCTTAGTTACTTTTTACTCATCTCTGAGACAAAGTACCTGATGCCCAAAGTTGGGAAAGGAAAGGTTTATTTCTTACAGTTTTTGGAGGTTTCAGGCCATACTCAGTTGGCTCCAAGGCAGGGTGGCATGGCGGGGCCACAGTTCATGGCGGCTGCAAACAGCCAGGCAGAAACCAGCAAAAGAGAGAGACACACCTTCTTCCTGCCATTACATCACATCCTGGCTCCATCCCCTAGGAGGGTGTAGCACTGACACCATCAATCCAAGCACTAGACAATGAACCAGTCACAAATGTACAATGCAAATACATGAGGCCTGGGGGCCACCGACATAAACCATGACAGACATTTCCATTGAACAACGCTCTTAGCCTTTAAATTTTGTTTTTCCAATTTTGTTTTCAGGGCATAGTCTTTTTAGGTGGGCATAGTCTGACTAAGTGACTAAGGTGCCCAGGCTGATGTTGTTCTTGTGATACTCCTGCCTGTCATCCAGTGCAAGGATTTCAAGCATGTTCATCATGCCTGCTTGTTCGTTCTTTTATAGTCTGGAGTCCCTGGGGAAAATGAAAATCAGAATCTTCCTTCATTGTCTTCCCTTAATTAAGCTAGTTTAATTTATGCCATTGTGTTCTTCTGTATGGGTTATGGAAGTAAAACTTAATAAAAATTAGTATCTTAGTCTTCCTAGAAGTTTTGTGGAACCAGGTCATTATCAGTGTCATGTGTCAGATGGGGAAACCAGCACAGTTTGGTTAGTGAAAATGTCTGAGTCAAGAATCTCCTGTAGAAAGCCCCTCAGGAAGTTACTGGTCTTTTGGAACTGACTCCAGTCAGATAAAAGTGTCCAACCTTTAGTGAGGCAAAAGATGGATGTGTTATGGCCTTGTTTTAAAGTTTCCCTCAATGAACCAATAACAATTGTGGAAGACTTGAAAGCTGTGTTCTCTTTTCCTAGGAAAGCAGAGGAGCACTGACTCTTGCACATGTTGAGGACACTCAGGTTTCTCAGATGTTAAGATTGTCTTTATCAGAAGCTCATGGTATACCTACATGCTGACTGAGATTCATTTATAGCAAGTATTACAAAATTTTTCATAAAGAGCTGACTATAAATATTTTGAACTTTGTGGATGATAATGTCACCATATGAAAACCTATCTCTGCTATTGAAGCACAGAAGCAAGAAAACACCTTTAAACGTTTATTTATACAACTGAGTAAATGGCTGAGTTCCAATAAAACTTTATTTACAAAACTAAGAAATGAGTTAGATTCAGTCCACAGACTAATTTCTTGACCACTTTTTCTTCTCTTTGCTTTGCTTTGTTTTGCTTTTGAGACAGTCTCACTCTGTAATTCAAACTGGCCTTGGACTCACTATGTAGCCCAGGCTGTACTTGGACTCACAGCAGTCCTTCTTTCTCAGCTTTCTGAGTGTTGAGATTACAGGCATGTGTCTCCACACCTGGCAGCCACTTGTTTATGGCATAAGTTATTTGTAGAATTTTAGTACTGTAGGTGGACCCCAATTTTAAGAATGAATTAAAGTATTTGATTCATCACAATAAAGACAGTGCTTTTGAATTTTGCTTCTTGTTACTCCTAGCCTAAACCTACTGCAGTTGGGATTTGGGCAGAATTACAATAGTATATCACATCAGGGATTACGCCTAGTGAAGGATATGGTGGTGGAGACATTCATCTGTTCGTATTTGGATAACAAGGGATAATTCTATGCCCTAAGAATCACACTCGAGGGAGCGGATCCCCCCAAAATCCACCAGTTTCAACAAAAAACCAATTGAGAATAGCAAAATCTTTGTCATTGTGAACCAGAAGAATTTTGCTTTACTTACTATGAAAATATTGTATTGTAATTCTTGGATCCAGAACATAATAATCCTTTCAAAGGGGTTTGCCCCTCCAGAACACAAGATAACACTCAATTATTAATATTGTATTTTCATCTCTGGCTGATTTATTTAAATGCCTCATGGATCCAAATAGGGTGTCTTTGCTATAGGGCATTTGTGTGTGTGTGTGTGTGTGTGTGTGTGTGTGTGTGTGTAGCGCATATATGTATTTGTTCTGATGATTTGAAAACAATCGAGGTAGTAAAGTTTCTATAATTATTCTTTATAACCATAAGAAAAGTAATGAAATATTAGCTCCTTAGGAATGTTTTCACTAAAGTAAGAATCAATATCAATCAGCTATCCCTTTCATGTTATGTTTAATGATGTAGACTTGAATATTATCAGGGAGTGAGGATTACATGACCCTGTATTATCTTGCTAAACATGCCAAAAATGTCATATGGTGATTATCAAACTTATTAGATGTCATTATATGTTGTCGCCCCATTTTAGGGTTTATATGTATTTTGCTATCTGTTAGTGCTTTGCAGTATTTCCTAAGGTCATAAGACAAACTTAATTTATGTAGCAATATTTTTGCATTGGCTCTCATTGAGATTATATAGCTCCTATATTAATTAAAATTAGTTTACTGTGCATACTGCTATAACATACTAAGTAGTAGTTATTGCAGTCTCTCTTAGGTGACGGTTTTATGTTTACTTGGCAGTGAAATATGTAACCTACACTACATTTTTCTCAAATGTGTGTAACTGAAGGAAACATTTTAAAATTTATTTTCTCACTCCATAATACTTGGAAGCCCTGAAATTCTTTGAATATCCATAGGAAGTTCTTTAGTTTTTATTTTGTTTTGTTTTGGTTTTTCCTTTAACCAGTGAGGAGCAGCTTTGTGAATCAGTTTTATCTTCTTTATGCTGAAATTTCACTTGCTGAGTTAGAACAGTCAACTCATAGAAGTAAGAGCATTGAACTTGCCTTTGGGAGTTTAAAGTGAAAAGCCAAGCATATGTGAGCATGTTTTGGGTCCTAACTTGAATTTTATAAGAGAAAACAAAATCCGTAGCCTTCCTGTGTGTGAAAATCTCATTTGAGTTTGAAGACTGGAAAGACAGGCAAGGCCCAGGTGAGGCCACCCTGGGAGCAGAGGGACAGAGTGAGAGACCCTGTGGTCCTCTTCTCATTCAGACAAGAAGGTTAGGGTGGATCTCACCTCCAGAGTCTGAACAGAAAGCTCAGCACTGTGGTGCAGTACCCATTATACTGCTAGGAGGGGCTGTCATCAAAGCCATTCCTTTCTTTCACTGAATGGTGCTGCCTTCATTTTTAAATGATGGATTTGATAAAAGAGATATGTAGTAAAAGCACAAAAAAATGATTCATATCCAAGTACTCCATCAAATATGAGGTAAAAATAAATATTTCTCACAGTGGGGCAATTAAGTATACAGGTAAAGTTTATGGAAAAAAAAACCTTGCAGTGTCCCAGGGATTAGGATAGCAATTCCGAATGTATGTGTTCCCTCTTCTTGCTAGAATGTCACCCAAACATGAAGAGCCTGCAAGTAGAGAAATTCAGCTAAGAGTGGACCTAACATTTCTCGTTGTTTGAGTTCACCTTAGTAGGGCTGCAAGATTTTGCAATTTCCATGTGCCCCATGTTCCTAGGAATAGGTTACTTGGAGTAAGGAGATTTCACTTGTTTGCTGTGCCCTGGAGCTATGTTATAATTCTCTTTTCATAGTCACTCAGATACATTACAGTGCAGTGTCCCTCCACCCCCAACCAGGAAAAAAAGATGAGATTTCTTCTCTCCATTTCTTGGTTCCCTCACTGAGAGAATGAAATTTTTTATGAAGTCTTAAATTTGGTGGTTATTGCGCCATTACCTATGGAAACTACTGTAAAGACCTCATTCAGCTGCCATCAACACGAGCTGTGGGTATCGTCGGTGCCGCATAAGGTTGCCCTGGTGCTCATCCTGGGAAGAATAGTCCCTGCTTGTGTCTGCAAATGACTCCCACTGAAGCTATGGAGAGGCAAGGAGTCACATGAGATGTTAGACAAGCTGTAAAGGGACCAGGGCCTGAGAATTCCTGCTGAAGGATGTGAGACCACGTGCATTTGGATGATCATACAGTCAGAAGGGGCCTTTCTGTGATTACTGGGAAATAATTCTCAGGCTGAGACCAGGAAACTAGAATGTGTATTCACTGGGAGCCAAGTTAGGCTGTTTCTTTTTCCCGCCTTTTCAGCCCTGTATGATCTTTAGGTATGTCCATCTCTCAGTCTGGCCTCTGTCCTGCAGCCTGCATGGTGCAGGTCATTGTCTGAGAATGAATTTTGTCTTTAATCTTCCTCTCTGTGTCTTTTCCCAAGGAAGATTCTCTAGTCTTTTGCAATTTAAATCCTTACGTGAATTGCTACCCTTTCCTGCATTGTTCTAGATTTCCTCAATATTTAGAAAAAAATAAAACTCCAACTCATAGTATTCTTGTCTCTCATTACTATGTGACAAGTGACTTAATGACTTAAATATAGCCAGCATTTTATTTTGTTGTATTTTACTATCTCTTCTCCTTTATTATTATTACTTTTTAATTTACTGAATATTTTACATGAGATCCACCCTCATCACAGATTTTTAAGTGCACGTTATGGTATTGTTGACTATAAACACAGTGTTATACACAACAGAACTCTAGAACTTACTCAGCTGAAACTTTATACCACTGTATAGGGTATTTAAACCTCCAGCTGGGCTGTGGATCCCCATATGCTAATTGTGGGAAGGTTTGACTAAGGAAAGCCAAGAGCAACTGGCTAAGTAGATGGGTTTTTTTGTTTCTTAGTCGTCAAAGAGGAATAGCACTTAAATATACTTCTAATAATCCTCAAAAAGTACTCCTGATATGCATTTACTCTTGTTAACAAAGAAGCAACTGTCTCCTATTTTCCACACATTTCCATTCCCATTTATCAATTTAGGGTCTGAGGAAATGATCTGGTGAGCATCTGGCATTCAGTAGAGGAAATATAGTTGTGCGCATTTCATTATTGCCGTATTTGCGTTTGACATTTCACAGCTTTTATTATTGAATTTTGAAGAAAATGATATTTTAATAGAAATTATAATGTTAGATAATTGTTTAAATAAGAAAAATTCAGATACCATTATTCTTTAGAAACACCAAAAAGAATGCATGTACTTCGAGAAGAGCGACAATAACAGAGCAGGACTCCTGTTGTCCAGGCTGCCTCTCAACAGGGGCCTTGAGTGTTTCCTGGGATATTTGCAGATGCACAGCAAGCAGGTTCCAAGAAACGTCTATGGACCTGGCTGCATCAGATCTATGGAACCTATGGAATCTATGGAATCTGGCTGCATCTTGTAAAGTACTACACTGTAGCCATCATTCTGGAATTTCCTAACAGTGCCACTTTAAATCATGGATGTCCAATCTTCTGGTTTGCTTGAATCACACTGAGTGACAAGGAATTGTCTTGGGCCTCACACAAAATACATAAAAAAATGAATATTACTAGTATTCGTGAAATACACATCATTATAACAATATTATGAGTAAAACTGTTTGATTACATTTTTGTGATTCTGTAGTAAAACTGTTAAAGAACTTTAACTTATCAAATTGTTTTATACAATAACACAACAAGGTTAAGCTTAATAACTAAGAATAATCAACATGTCTACTTCACAGATACACACAAGTATGTAGGTTGAAATATAATGGTCTGACTTACCATGTCACACATGTTCATGTGACATCGGATATAATCAGTTTGCATTCCTCTGAGTGGCAAGGGAAGCAGAGTTAGCACAGTACTGAGCTCTGCTCTGCAGCAGAGTGTTGTTGCCTATGAAGTTTCCACCTGAGAACCCTGGAGTCAAGTCTTGAGAAACATTGCGAAGAGTCACACAATAATGTTAAGAGTTTATCTTCTTGGAGAAGAGACAAGATGGCGGACTGCTAGGTAGCAGGAGAGAGACCCTCTCTGAGAGAGACAGCTCAAATGCCAGAATAAAACACCCTGGAGAGACCCAAACAGAGAGAGATAGACTCTCACAACCCAGAAAGAAACTAAAGCGCAAAACCCGCTCGAATAAGAGGTCTTGGGGCTACTATTAGTGAAGATAAGATCAGTGAGCACAGTATCACCTCGAGACGCCTGAATTCCGCCCGACCTGAACAAGTGATCCGCGCCGAAGCGACTGGCTTGAGCCGCCGGAGCGCGGAGCTGAACAGCCCTGCGTGCAGCTCGCCGGGACCGGCACTGCACATGACCCACCCCAGAGGCACCTTGAATTCCCACCGCAGCCACAATGAAGTCAGAGGTCAGGCAGTCCAGCAGTTCTCGGGGACACGGTGAGTGATGGGAATAAGACCCTCTCACGGGAAAGGGGAAACCAACTGGACGACATGTTGGATTTGGGCAGGAAAGCCCTAACTCCATAAGGAAGTGGCTTCAGCTGGTTACTCCCTTCGCCGAGCAGATTGGTGGAATCTGCTTGGACTAGGCCACGCCCCTGGCGGGAACCCAGTTACTTCCCTGAGATCAGTGCACACTGACGCAGTGAAGGCCTGCAAAGGTTGACTGGCCCAGAAGGGAGGAGCTAGCGCACACTGCCCATGGGTGAACTCTAATCTCTGATAACCTATTGAAGAGGGCTAAAGCTCCTAGCCTGCGCCCTCTAGAGGAGCCTTAAACAACAAGAAAAGGGTCTGGGTATTACACTGTACACTTGTATGGAAGGAACCAAAAACATGACAAAAGGGAAAAATAAGAAAACACTCCCAGCCCCCAACCCTGAGAACATTGATCCAGGAGAGGTAAATACAAAAGAGACTGAGGGCAGCAAACATGCAACATCAAACACAGCGTTAGCAGACATAAAGAGATATATTCAAGACCTTGTAAGCGGGACCAAAACTGAAATAGTAATTCAAATTAAACAAGAGATAAGTAGATTAATAAAAGAAGGGCTGGG